>JACEVL010000919.1:815000-992500 GCA_020284085.1 Aporrectodea caliginosa
TATTAATTTTGCAGTAACGCCAATCCCAAGCCTGACGAACTAAGTAAGGTGACGCTAATAATCCTTGTTATGAGACAATGTCGTTAAACAGCAATTAACCAGCTAACTAAGAGTTAGCCTAAACGGACACAAGATTATTATTATTACATTATTCGTTTATTGATTCACAATGACTTTGTATGTAAAGCGCTGAGCGTTTGCTTGCGTTTAATAAAGAACATTCTTACTTACTTACTAACAAAACTCTCTGGTACATAGAGTGTGTAAACAAAAAACAATTAATTGATAAGATCAAGTAATATCTAAGGTTGGGTTCAAATGGAGCTACATAAAGAAAATTCAGCTCTTGATATGTAATGTCAATGGCCGTTACTTAAAATGTAAGATGTCGTTAAACAATGGAAACCATGGCTACATACATACATTAAGGATCCTGAGTGGCCGAGTGGGTTGGTGCCCGCTCGTCGCGCCGGCGCCCCGGGTTCGCTTCCCGGTCGGGTCGGTTTATCAGAGATTAATTTCTCGGATCTTTACTGCGGGTGGCTCGGTCGCATTATAAACGTGGAGTACAATACAACACACAATACAACTCATCACAATACAACTGTGGCGTGGTGGTGTAGGGGTATGTTCGGTGCCTTGCAGCTGGAGGGTTGCGGGTTCGAATCACCTCAAAGTCGCCGCGTAGGGACCCTGGGCAAGTCCTTCACTCGCAATTGCTCATGCGCTTCGGCGTGAAACTCCGATTCAGCGTTCGCGCAGTAGTCGGGAGCGCCTCTGAATGGGAAAACTGGTTGGGGCGCTATAACAAGTGTTCAAATACAATACAATACAATACAATACATACCAATATTGAATTATTCAGACGTCTTTAGACTCTTTTAAAACGTATTCTCCCGACGCTATATATATTGAAAAATAAATCAGTCATTGGTTCATCCTGGACTTATATGTAATGTAACAAGACATTTATAAAGCGCCACTTTGAGTCTCTCAGAAGCGCTCATCACGTGGCCATCAAACAGCTGAAAAAGTAAGTGCGTCTTTAAGAGTTTAGAGAAAACCATAAATTATAGCCGCGTGCAGCATGCACAGAGGGCGGAAGAGCATTCCAGATCCGTGGCGCCGCAATCGAGAAGTCAATTGCGAGTAAAGGACTTGCCCAGGGTCCCTACGCGACGCTTGTGTCATGCCGTCCACGGATCAAGGCCCTTCGCTGATGCTTCGACGGACCCCTTTATGCTGCGCCTGATTTGAAAGCAACAGCCTCTAACATCCAGGAAATGGTATCTGAACTACAAGTATTTAACATTCTTGACAGATTCCACGGTTGTTGAGGGCCTTGACGTCTTACCGGTATTGATTGATTGATTGATTGATTGATCGATTGATTGATTGATCGGTATGGTTTCTCCACCTGTCAGCGACGGGATATGCTGGCCGATTGACAGAGCTCATCAATGATCAACCAATCGCTGAGCTACAGTAACTCGCTTGTTCCTGATGAATGGAAAGCTGAACTCATCCGTCCGAAAGCAAAGGTAGTCTCTCGGAAAGGCCCATCTGAGTTCTACCAATTTCGGTGGTACCGATTCTTTCGAGGGTTGTGGAACGGATTCTGGTCCGTGCCCACCTCTACCCTGCTACCTGACTGCCTGTCTGTCTATCTGGCTGCCTGCCTTCTGTATGTCTGACTGCCTGTGTGCGTGTGGCGTAACGTAGGGTTTCAGCGCCCAGAGGCAAGGGTTGATGACCGCGCCCACTTTTGATTTTTTTCTAGACTTTTAATCGTTTTTGTCATAGTAGGCCTACTGTGTACCACTGAAAGCTAATTTTGCGCCCCGGGGGCGGCTGCCCCTCTGCCCCTTTCGTTACGCCACTGTGCGTGTAATAGTATGTCCTCTGTCTGTTTGACTGACTGTCTGTCTGTCTGCTTTCAACGCATTTGGATTTGAATAACTGCACCAATGAAATCCCGTTAACATTCGAGGTAAGCAAGCGTATGGCGCTTTACATGGATACTTAGATAGCCATCAAATTGTATCAGGAAAGTTAGTATAAAAGTTAACCAAAAACACAGTAGCCTAGCTGTATAGCATTTATAGCCATGAAACCGCGCCTGGTGAGGGAATCTACATGTAGTCTTAAATCAAATCTAACGACATCGTGTGGCTGGCAGGGTCGTTGACGTCGACAGATAGGGAAGAAATATGTTTAGAAATGTCTGTTTCACCTACGACCATTTGCAAACTGTGCCGTAAACTGATTACGATGACCGTACGCTGTCGGTGTGAAGAACTGATGGCGAGGGAGAAGAGTGGCAATGCGTCAACATATGCCGAGACCGAGAAATATAAAGTCACCAATGTTCGCATACACGGCTGCCACTTAATTGGGATTGGGTTAATTTAGGCTCAGCTCTTTTGCTGGACCAGTTAACGGCGTCACTATAGTATTATAGACTGGTGTCATTCAAGAAATCTGAGAAGATGGAGGCTTATATAGCGTCGAATGCAACCTATTTAAAGATGTGTAGGTGGAACCTACTATTTTAACGTAAGAAGTACAAATGCCCACATTTTTATAAAGCGACAGGAAAATCGGGACCTTCCTCATTTTTCAATGAACTGCCCGGGGGAGTGAGATCCTTCTCGACCGCTACACAATTGAATGGGTTCCTCGTCCTTTAAGTTCATCGTGTGCGGATCGTGCTTGATCGAGATGCAAAGTAGTATTGAATGTCATACGGCATCCGACGGCTGCCAAGGCCATTTACGTCTTATACAAGGACCTATTATACACACGACTGGTAGCTCCTTATAGAAAATCGTGTGACAAGTTTTTGGGCTATAATCGGGGGTCAGAAAATGGTTGCATCTTGTTTACATAACTAACTATAGATTCCTTGCATCTTATCAAGTAATCTAAGAATTTCTATAGTTTCAACTGAGTCATCAGGCGATGGACACCACTACTAAGCAATACAGTTGTGCTTTCGAAGTTACACACAGAGTGGTTTGCTAGAAACACACAGAATGTCTGAAATTGAGATATATATAGTATCGGAAGAAAACGATTTAAAGGTGTCGAAATAAAGTTATTGTAAAAAGTAAGTAGATTCTTTATTGAACCGGTTACAGCAGATTAGAACTCTGCAGCTGTACAAAGATCAAGTAATAATAATAATAATAATAATAATAATTAATAATAATAATAATAACAATAATAATAATAATAATAATAATAATAATAATAATAATAATAATAATAATAATAATAATAATAATAATAATAATATCTTTTCTTTAATTAAGCGCCTGACAAACGCACTGCGCTGTACATTTACATGTTATGCAATTGAAACAACAAATGACAGAAGACATAAATCTTAACTACTAACAGAACAGACAGCCTGCAATACACGGCGCTAATAGCAGCCTACAAAGCATATCCGCCCTACGGGGATCGAATTCGGTACCTCTCGCTCTCTACGCCAGCTGTTATCCATCGCGCCACCGGACCCCCCACAAAATACGAAATCAGTATGAATACAACATTCTATCAAAAAAATTTTCTTCGCGTTATTGTTTAGTGGAGTGGCCCTCAATCGTGAGACTGAGGATGGATGGAGACGATTGAATTTGTTTTTTTTTAGTTTCCAAACCCTACGTTTTACACGTAGTATCGTGTCTTTTGTCGAATGTGTTTATAGAATGGTGTCACGTAACAAATCGATTAGCGCGTCTTCTGAACTTATACAACCAAATGAAACGTTTTAAAGGTGTCTAAAGAACGCCTTCCAACCAATGTGTTACCATATCCTATAAATGTGTACGAGGTGGAAATTGTGGACTGAAGCTGGAAATCCACGGAAGTCGATATGTCATAATGCTGTATCTATCCATTCTGTCAACGCTCTCTCTCTCTCTCTCTCTCTATCTATATATATATATCTCTCTCTATATATATATATATATATATATATATATATATATATATATAACATCTATATCTCTCTCTCTCTCTCTCTCTCTCTCCTCTCTCTCTCTCTGCTCTCTCTCTCTCTCTCTCTCTCTCTCTCTCTCTCTCTCTCTCTCTCTCTCTCTCTCTCTCTCTCTCTCTCTCTGTATGTCTGTCTGTCTGTCTGTCTGTCTGTCTGTCTGTCTCTCTCTCTCTCTCTCTCTCTCTCTCTCTCTGTGTCTCTGTCCGTTCTTCTAAAAGTCTCTCTGTGTCTGTCCGTTCTTCTAACAGTCTCTCTGTGGCTGTCCGTTCTGTTCAGTCATTTCGTTCTCAACTTTAGACTTATTCCTCTTTCAAATTGCTTATCTACCATAGGCTGTCTCTCTATCGTACGGACTGATCTTAGTGAGAGGATCTCGTGCGTCTTGGTTTTTCTGGTGCGCCATCGATTGATGCCTTGTGCATTAGACGCCGGCGCTATAGAAGTTACTAGTTAATATCGATGCGTTAACCTCTGTACGTCAGTTATTGAGCTTGAACTCTCGAAATGGCTATCGTCATCGATGTCTCTCGTTTGATGAGATTACTCGATACCGAGGCTGATGGCGAGGGAGAGGATTGGCCATACTACATTGCTGAACTGTGCCTTCCAGTTGGCACTGAAACTGGTCGGCGGGCTCTCCGGTCTGCCTCGCGAAATGATTTGATGATACCTTCGTTTCGAACCACCACCTGTGCTCGTCGGGACTTCTCGATTGCGGCGCCACGGAACTGGAACGCTCATCCGCCGTCTGTGCGTGCTGCACGCGGCTATATGGTTTTCTCTAAACTCTTAAAGACGCATTTTTCAGCTGTTTGATGGCCACGTGTTGAGCGCTTCTGAGAGACTCTTAAGTGGCGCTTTATGAATGTTTTATTACATTACATACGATGTTATAAGCCCAGGTCGAGAAATATGAAGTAGGCCTACCTAGTACTTCGTATCCATTGCTGTCTCTCTTGCAGTTAGATCATTATTGACGGTCTCATGCTGACAATGAGCTCGCTTTCTTGTGTGTTTAGTTGCAGTATCAATTTATTGCTTTTTTGCTTGTTTACTGTTTAACGACCACTCTGTGGTAACAAAGACCAATTGCTTCGCCCTCCTCCTTTATCCACGCTTGGAACTGGCACTGTCAGAGTGCCAACAGTGGCGGAATTTATTGGATGAGTATGGCCTATATATTTTGGGAAGGAAACGATATAAAGGTGTCCAAATAAATCCTCCAGTATACGTTGGACTATTATTGATGGTCTGATCTTTTGCTGGGCAACGAACTCACCAAACTAAATACTTGACAAATCGTCGAGGCATCAAAAATAAAACATGAGCATGGGCCTATATATGTTGGTGGTTTTTCTGTTTAATGACTAGCTGTGTGGTAACAAAGACCATTAGCGTCGCCCTCCTCCTTTATCTAGGCTTGGGACTGGCACTGTCAGAAAGCGAGCAGTGGCAGAGTTTGGGCCTATATATATTCTGCAGGAAATGATATAAAGGTGTCTAAATGGAACCTGTATTACACGTTGTATCGAGTGTTTAACAATATCTGACGGCTGACAACTAACTCAGTTGCACAGCCGAAAGAAACGACCGCGTGCGCTGGACTTAAAGATCAGACGACGAAGAAGACGACTGGCCATTCGCCTTGATACGCCGAGGCCAAGATATACGAAGTCGCCAGTACTTCGTATCCATGGCTACATCATGGGGTTAAATTAATTGACGATCGGATCTTTTACAGGATCAGCTAACAAAGAACTCACCAAACTAAATACTTGAAACAATCGTAATCGTAAACTCAAAACTTCTACAGCGCTCACAAAAGCGAAGTCGCGGGAACCAGCTTATTCACAGATGTCATTCGTCGAGGCATCATAAATGAAACGTGAGCATGGGCCTATATATATTCTGGGGAAAATGATATAAAGGTGTCTAAATGAAACCTGCATTACACGCGTTAAAGAGTGTTTAACAACACTGAATAAAAATAACTCCGCGCTTGCTTCTACAGCCAATGACAGACTGTGCTTTTGCAGACGACCGACAAATATCAATTCCCCGCCGACTGAAGCCGTATCTTCGGAAACATAGAGCAGCAGCCAATTCAGCTGCGTTCTCCATGTACTAACAGCAGATGACGGCAGACCAGGATACATGCCTACGTCAATATCGTGATTGTGAAAATGCCTTTAAAGGTGTTTAAAGGTCGCATTAGTATTATAGATAATTATATTTAGATATAGTTGAGTTCGTGATAAGTAGGCCTACTGAATATTGTTTCCATTATTTAGCGACATCTCTAGGAGGTCATTTTAACTCCGCTCTTATCCGTACGCTGGTTTGCCAGTTTGAAGTCTGGATAATGAGGAGGGCGAGGCTAATAATTTTTAATGAGACAGCTTCGTTAAGCAGTTACTAACCAACTCTTCAAATTCTACTTCCTATCGATGTCAATTTCTTTAATCCAATAAGAAGTCGTTTAAATCGTTGAAATTAATCCATCCATCGTTCAATAACAAGTCTGTTCTGTTCTCCGACTCCGAGACTAAAATTTTCGTTTACAACCCTGACAGATGAAAGGCGTCGTTACACAATGCAAAAGCCTCTGGCTAAATTGTAATATTGAATCATTTAGGCGCCTTTAGACACCTTTTAAACGCGTTTTCCCGATGCTATATATAATCGAAAATGGATTCGCCATTGGTGAATGGTAAATTATCGGATTGCCACACGAAAGTTGAGAACTGTTCAGAACAACTATTTTACGTACCAACGTCAACAGCCTTGGATGCATGGATGAATTGATGGCGAATGTAGATGCATGGATGGATATTGATGGATGGATGGATTGATGGATGAGAATAGATGGATGGATGGATGAATTGATGGATGGATAGATGGATGGATGTGGATTGATGGATGGGATGGATGGATGGATGGATGAATGGATGGATGGATGGATGGATGGATGGATGGATGGATGTGATGGATGGATGGATGGAATAGATGGATGGATGGATGAATGGATGTGATGGATGGATGGATGGATGTATGGATGTGTGGATTGATGGATGGATGAAAGATGATGGATGGATTGATGTATGGCCTATCGATCAATGGATGTGTGGATTGACTGAGAGATGGACGGATTAGTTGCTATGGGTTGGGGATGGCCAGCCGAGGGTGAACTTTAAGTAACCAGTACATTTATTAAATAGAGGGTGGATGGATTTGACTGATAGAAGTTGTCGCTTGAAGGATGATGCTTCCTGGGCATGGACCTTATAAGTGGATGGATGGATGGTGGATTTTGGATTGGAAGACTAAGATAATGGAAGAATGTGAATGAACATGAGGTTCAAACTATAAACAATAGGGTTGACCTCAGTTTATGGGATAGAGATAGACAACCGAGGGTGAACTTTAAGTAACCAGTAGATGTATTAAATAGAGGGGTTTAAGTTGTCGCTTGAAGGATGAGATTGTTGGGCATGACCTTATAATAAAATATTTTATTGCAGACAGTGGGTGAGACTAAGCTAAAAGCATGTACACAGAAAACTATATCGACAAACTGAGCTCTTACCGGAGAGAGTACGGGTTCGATCCTCCTCCTACAGTGACACGGTTACTGTATATAGACTTAGAGCAAATCCTTCACTCAAATTGATCAGCGCCAAGATCGATCCTTGCTTTATTAGATTAATAATAGGGTTGGCGAAGCTTCAGAAGATCACGTGATAGTCAATTGTGAATCGGCGGCAAGCAGGTTTCTGAGAGCGAAAGGAGTTGATAGGTGAGAATACCATTGTGAAATCAATACGTGTTGTGACAGGGAGCTAGTAGACAGAAAACCAGCGGATAAGATAATGAGGTTTCCACAGGATGTCGTTTCACAATGTGAAAACCCATGGCTACATAATTAAGATGCTATTAGACACCTTTTAATCGCCTCTTTCCGACGCTATATTAAGCCAAAATGGATTCCGCTCACTTGGAATAATTTGATACAATGAGCTGCGATGTGATATGCCAAAACCTAATCTTAATCAATCGGAAACGGCCTATGATGTCATAAGCTGCTCGTTAAACTGAGGATTCAGTAGAGTGCTCCTTCAGAGTAGAACTCTTAACGTAGTCAACGTCTGAGTAGAGATTCGAACTCATGACCTCGGAATTATTGACATAAAAATTCAATTATGACCAAAGCTACAGCAACATCAATATTAAAGTCAAGACCAATACGCCATCTAGGCGTTTTGGTGAACCAAGCAATCGTTTCATATTTATTGGTGCCAGTCCGGAGCTCAGATTTAGGAGGCGAGCAACGCTAATCCCGTTCGATAAGACATAACGTCATTACATGGAAACTATATACAGAACAATTGGATAACTTCATCGTTCTCTTATACAACAGGACGACCGAATAAGAGCTCTACTCATTTCACAGTAGGAGGAGGATCGGGTCAACAGCAGTTTGGTGAAGAGCTCGTGAAGATACTTGGGCAGGGAGTAGCCATCCCCATTGTAGGGACTGATATTATTATTTGAATGCACTGGACTAGCTTCTATAAAGCTAAAAAGTTAAAACGCAGACATATAAAGAACCAATCAATCCATCAATCAAAATCAATCAATCTAAATGGCAATCATTGAAAATCAAGCCTAATTTATTGGTCCACAACATGTCGGTATAAAAGTTGTTTCGTTTCGTTGTAACACAGTTTGCAGTTGCAGAAACTTAAGTTCACATGGAAACTACGTTTGAACAGGCTACACCAACTGAACTGCCAATCGAGTTTTATATAATTTTATCTGAGCTTGAAGCTTCTTTCTTGAGAAGCCCCAATCAAAATTTCTAAATATAAAATAAAGTAACTGTAAACGGTTTATCCATAGCGATCGTGGTTGCCACTCTGTTCGCTTCTTCAATGAATTGGGGTTTCTTCCTTCAACACCGCTCCCCGTTAATTAATGGATCCCACGCCCTTTAATGTTCAGACTGCTCCAATGGAACTCGTAGAGAGACAAAGGACTTGATGCATTTGTGTTTAATCTAGACGAATCGTTGAGGTCTTCTATGAAGTATCATTTTACTTACGTCATGAAATCGTAAATTCCAAATCTATAAAGCGTAACTCGAAAGGTAAGCGCAGGGCACCAGCTTAATGACGAGCGCTGCGTCGAGTCGGAGGGGTTGTCCAAAGGATCGCCAAGAGGAGATCCAAGTCCGGTTGCCTGGGTGTCCACATCAAGAGAGGAAGCAGAGTTAAAAAACTTGAGATGAGTAGTGATGGGGGGAAGAGAAAGACTGACGTAGGAGGATACAGCAGTTTGGTGAACAGCTCGCGAAGATACTTGGGCTGGGAGTAGCCAGCCTCATTGTAGGGACTGAAATTGTCATTTGAATGCACTAGACTTGTTTCTATAAAGCTAAAAAGTTAAAACGCAAACATATAAAGAACCTGTACGGCCATCAAAAAGAGACTAACTGGCCATTGAAAAGAGCCTAAGTGGCCACTGGAAAACAGCCTAAACTGCCACTAAAAAGAGCCTAAATGGCCACTGGAAAGGAGTTTAATGACCATCGAAAACGAGCTTTTATGGCCGTTGAAAAGATCCTTAAAGGCCATTAAAAGGAGTCACTGTAAACGGTGAAATTCTACAATACCGGTATATGTACATGTATATGCTTTCGAAATTGGAAGAAACTAATGTTAATAGGAACGAACGATCTCAGATGAAGAAAATAAACTGACATGTAATTATTTTTTGCTAAAGACGTCAACGGTCACAGTAACCATAGGATGTCGTTAAACTTTTGGAATAAATAAAAAAAGTTCAATTATCTCCGCTCATCACGCGCTATGCAGCATTTATATTCAGTGAGATATGTCTAAACGCTACGTTGTAATATTGAGAGTTTCAGTTTACGTAAGACAATTGCTGCAGTTAAAGTAAATTAGAAGAGGAAGACGAAGAGGAGCAGTACTTTACACACCTGTTTAAAATGCTCAATTCTTCCTATAAGTATAAGTAGACGCGCCACTCAATTACTATTATATCCGGCTTCGGCGCGTCGTATAGCATTTTGTCAGAGGAACGATGAAAACTGCTCCAAAATATCTTCTGTCGACGTCAACGCTATTTTGTTGCCACAAGATGTCGTTAATCTTTGGAAACAGTCCCTTAGGCTGGCTATGAAAGTCAGCAGCGACTTCATTTTCTTAGCCTTGACGTATAATGGCGGGTGGCGCGTTCTCTCCATCGCCGGCTCATCCTCCTATACCGACAGTGACTGTGTACGGTCATTACAACTGAGTTGGTTAGAGGTATACAGGTGAAGTCGAATGCTCGAAACCAAATTACTTACTTTGTGGGGATTTGAACCCCCGACCTCTCCGTTGACAGTCCAGCACACTAACCACTAGACCATGGAACATCCGAAAGAGCATTGCTGGAAACTATTGGACATACAGTAAACAGACACTCCTAACCGTAATTAGGCCTAATTTTTTATAGAACGACATTTTCCATTTCAGAATGTTAAAATCGTTTGTTTCCCCACTACAAAAATCACGCACGCGTATAATATAATTATTATAATTCGATTTCTGAACAATTTGACAAAAATTAAGAAAACAACAGACTTTACGGGACTAATTATTTATGCGTTAAACCTTTTTTCAGTATTTTATTCTAACTTAACTGTGTTATCGATGTGTTATCGATCAGAGAAAACAATGTAATTGATCAGGACAGGAAATGGTATTTAAAAGTGATTTAGATATCTGAAAAAGGTGTTTAAAGATTCGAGGAGGGCTGTTAGATCCATTTATTAAACGTTACTTTCAACATAGATCTACATTAACATTGTGCTTTGTGTTAAATTTTATTTAGAAATTACAGAGTAACTTTACTGTTCAGTTAAATGTAAACAAATTCCAGGAACTCAAAAATTAGTTAATTCCGTAACCAAAAGTGGTTAAAATATGACGAGTCTGTAAAAATCGTACGCATGGCGTGGCTGAATTCTGAAATCGCCTTTAATCCGAATATTTTTCACAGGATAGCATTAAACGCGACAATATTAACAGTCAAGATAATCTTCACGAACAAATATGCGCCCTTGTTTTGTACAACGGATCAGAAATACTTTGAAAAACATATTAATGTCAATTATTATCACTGCAGAAACGAATCATTCAACAACAATTAAGAACTAGCAATATCCGGACGCTGTGGGTGTGAAGTTTTGGGTGTTTATTCTGTTGTCTCTTGTACAGTTTCCTTTGGGGTAGCTACCCCTGAACCTCCTCTGATCGGTGAGGATGGGCCTGACCTTTCTTCGAGAGAGGAGCGCTGTGAGGCCGGCAGATCGTAATCGACCATCGAGAGAGAACGAACGCGAAGTGGAGGAGGAACTGTACGAGACACGTTGTGCATTGGAAGAGAGGACACTGAAGAAGAAGAAGAAGAAAAACAAGCACCAATCCATAGACTATTCATTAATCCTGAAACAACAGGAATATTAATGTTTATTAATCCAGTGACTGCGTTAATAATAATATTCGTTAATTCATATGCATTACGAATAGAAGTAGGCTAATTATCAATATAGAGACATCTTGAAGATTAATATTCATTAAACAGCATGAATATAAATATTCATCAAGCCACAGACATCGTGAATAAATATGGTTTATTCATTAAATCGTAGATACTAATATAAATCAGACCAAGGATAACAGATTAATTTAAGCTTTTTAAGCGCAGCCATTATGCAAGGCCAAACCGATAGAGTACAGGCCCAAGAGATGGGTACAAGCCAAATCGTGAAATTTGAGGCCAAACCAAGAGTAGAGTACAAGCCAAATCGATAGAGTACACCAATAGAGTACAGGCCAAACCGTTAGAGTGAAGGCCAAACCGATAAGAGTACAGATTCAAACCGATAAGTACAGGCCCAAACCGATATAGTACAAAACCAAACCGATAGAGTACAGGCCCCAAGCAAATGATAGCGAAACCGATAGAGTACAAGCCAAACCGATAGAGTACAAGCAAACCGATAGAGTACAAACCGATAGAGTACAAGATAAACCGATAGAGTACAAGCCCAAACCGATAGAGTACAAGGCAAACTGATAGAGTACAAGTCAAACCGATAGAGTACAACCAAGCCGATAGAGTGTACAAACAAAACCATAATAAAGTACGATAAGATAAATGGCTCGATAAATTTACTAAAACAAACCGATAGAGTACAAACCAAACCGATAGAGTACCAACCAAACCGATAGAGTACAAACCAAACCGATAGATTACCAACCAAACCGATGAGTACAAGACAAACCGATAGAGTACAAACCAAACCGATAGAGTACAAACCAAACCGATAGAGTACAAAACCAAACCGATAGAGTACAAACCAAACCGATAGGTTAACGCAGATTTTTACACGAAGTCGCGTTTGTTATTCAAGTGTAAAAACCGGTCACGCGACGAGGAAATTACTTACTATAGTTGTTTCATGTTATCAGCAATGCTGTTTCTCTTAACCTAACAACTTCATATTGTTGTCTGAAAAGCCGGTCACTTAATCAGTCAACAAGCCAGTGAATAAGTCATTCAGTCAGTCCAAGTCAGTCAGTCGTCATTCATTCATTGAAGTTGCCAGCCAGCCACCCTGAAAGCCAACCAGCCAGCCAGGCAGCCAACCAGCCAGCCAGCCAAACAGCCAACCAGCAAAATATCCAACCAGCCAGGCACCCAACCAGCCAACCAGCCAACCAGCCAGCCAACAGTCAACCAGCCAGCCAGCCAGCCAGCCAGCCAGCCAGCCAGCCAGCCAGCCAGCCAGCCAGCCAGCCAGCCAGCCAGCCAGCCAGCCAGCCAGCCAGCCAGCCAGCCAGTCAGTCAGCCAGCCAGTCAGTCAGTCAGTCAGTCAGTCAGTCAGTCAGTCAGTCAATCAGTCAATCAGTCAATCAGGCAGTCAGTCAGCCAGTCAGTCAGTCAGTCAGTCAGTCAGTCAATCCAGAGCAGTTAGTTAGTCAGTCCAGTCAGTCAGTCAGTCAGTCAGTCAGTCAGTCAGTCAGTCAGTCAGTCAGTAAATCAGGCAGTTAGTCAGTCAACCCAGTTAACTAGTAAATGTACTGGTCCTCGTTCTATGTACAAGACCTTGAAATTCATCCCTCCTTCCATGATTCCGAAAGGAAAATTATGACACGCCCCTACATTCCAGTTAACAATACCAGGAGATAAACAATGTTACAATTAATTTAATTAACTAATTTAGTTTCAGTTACATTCATGTAGCTTGGAGAATTTCGATGTCCGAAAACTTCGGCTATCCTAGAGAAATAAACACGGTTTGGCGAGTTAAAGTAATAAACCAACTTAAAGAAAAACTCTCAGTCAGCTGACCTCAGAAATGACTCCACGATTTTTAAGATTCTTTGGGTTGGCCTTCGTTCGAAGGGTTGACCTGGTAGTTCTGGATGGCCACCCTCAGCTGTTCAGTGTCCTTGGCCTTTGAGGACTACGAGCAACACAAAACACCACAATTTGCAGATGCCTTCATTGTCACCGCACACACCCCTTTAAAAAAGTTTTAGTCCAATATTTATATCTTGGGACAGCCAATGTTAGCGTTTATTCTTACACATAATTATTATGTCAACCATAAATATTTATGGCATTAGAAATTAACAAGAAATATTTTGTAAGCGGATAGGCCTAATATCTGAACATTATGAAGACAAGTGTGTCTAGAGGGGTCTGGTATTTTTTATTCTTTCTGTTGTTGGAAACTTTAGGTCCCATTAACTCAAGAGGCCTTTGCATTTGTCGCAGATAATTTTTATGAACCGTCATCTGACATAGGCGACGGACGAAGTCAGAGATACAACGACCTTTCTCTTTCAAAGACTTTCGTTGACAATTCAGCGCTTTAACGCTGTGGCCTTCGCCGGTTCCTTTGTTAACCCTAAGCCCGAGATGGAAGAGGGGTAGCCCTTCCAGTTACACTAGATCATTGATAATTTACAGTAGGTTATTGGTAATTAAGTCTGTGAGGGAATATTCATTCTGAATATAATAATCTGAATTATTCATTGCGTTCTACAAACACCTTTTAAACGGTTACTACGGTCCTATATAAATATTTATTCTGCGAGACAAATCCATTGATATGGCATTTTTAGGTTTCCTTTACTGCATAACAGTGCTCGACTCCAAAAGCCACAAGAACTGATTTCAACTGCGGAGGCTGAATTTTATAACCTGGGCTGAATGATCATTTATTGCAGTTTTAGACATTTCTAAAACATCGCTATCTGACGTTATATTTTAATCGGCATTAGGAAACGCCTCCAGTGCTCGTACTCAGTAGATGTAAACTCGAAGCCTGGATACGGTAGGATCTTCGGCGCGAATCATGGAATAATAATAATAATAATAATAATAATAATAATAATAATAATAATAATAATAATAATAATAATAATAATAATAATAATAGTAATAATAGTAATAATAATAATAATATCTTTTCTTTAATTAAGCGCCTGACAACGCACTGCGCTGTACATATACATGTTATGCAATTAATAGAATCTTAACTACTTACAGAACAGACATCCTGCAATACATGTGCGCCAATAGCAGCCTACAAAGCATATCATCCGCCCTACGGGACTCGAACTCGGTACCTCTCGCTCTCCATGCCATCGTGTTATCCAATGCGCTACCCCCATGCTTCAGTTGAAATCATCTTTGTTATAACACGGCGTCGTTAAAAAGCACCCAACAAACCAATTCATTGCAGAGCTATATTATGCCATAGGAACAGTGATAACTGTGCAAAATAATTTCTGCCGATGTCGCTAAACTGTGGATCCTAATTACCTGAAATCTGTAGGCTAAAAATTTATGTCTTTGACTTAAAAGCAGTCATTACCGGGAATGTTATTCTATTTACGTCAACGGCCTTTGGCGCCGCAGGATGTCGCTGAAATATTGGATTCATCGGCATGGTAACAACTTCGATACTGCCTGACAGTGCCTGTACTCTGGTGATGCCAGTCCCAATCCTGAATAATGAGGAGGGCGACGTTAGTGATCTTTGTTGCGCTTACGAACATAAAATTCCATACATATAAATAGAGGCAAGCATAGAGTTCCATGCTTTGCTATGATACATTACAACAGATGAACTTAAACATTGCAATGTTTAACCAGTCATTCGATAATAGCCTCCACTGTGATGCGTTATCCGGTAAATTCCAATTATCAGCTCAATGCGAGAAAACGCTACCTAAGGCGGCGGATTTACAATAACAGAAAAAGGATGCACGAGTAATGGTTAACGTAAAACCTTTATAACACATTTTCCCATACTACTATTATTATGCTTCAGTTGCGCCTCGGATGGTGTGTTTAACTCTGCCACTGATCAATCAATCAATCAATCAATCAATCAATCAATCAATCAATCAATCAATCAATCAATCAATCAATCAATCAATCAATCAATCAATCAATCAATCAATCAATCAATCAATCAATCAATCAATCAATCAATCAATCAATCAATCAATCAATCAATCAATCAATCAATCAATCAATCAATCAATCAATCAATCAATCAATCAATCAATCAATCAATCAATCAATCAACCAACCAACCAACCAACCAACCAACCAACCAACCAACCAACCAACCAACCAACCAATCAATCAATCAATCAATCAATCATTTGTAAGGGTTAGTCAAGGTAAACGGCCCTGTCAGCCGTAAGCTGTCGCGCAACACACTGGAAACTACTACTAAAAGCAGATCTTTACACACCTTTGTAAAGGTTTTCATTGGCCATATAAGTAAAAGTAGAAGATAATAATTTTTAATGGATTTTCTCCCTAAAGTTCCTAATTATTATAGTTAAAGTCGACGTCAACTGCCCTGGCCGTAAAATGTCCCTAAACAATGGAAACTAACGGCTGTCGTTACATTGTGGCTTATATTGATCGAAACATATTTCCTATCAATGACAACGGATTTTGATACCATAAAATATATCGTTAACCAACAGTGTTAGAATTCAATCGTTGGTTTACGGTAACACAGTCCAATCCATTAAGGGGAAAACTCTGTTCTACCATGAGAGCAACGGTTCTTGAAGAGCTTGAGACAATATCTTGCTGAGCTGAATGTAACAACGTGAAGCTCAATCGATGTAAGACCAGAGAGATGATAAATTCCCCGTCGACGCGATGTCATGCTCCCTGAGACGCTAAATGAAGTAAACAGGGTGTCGGTATCACGAAATAGAGTATCCGTCTAAGACTATCCGGGGGGGATGTATGAATTTATCCCCGGATGGAGATAAACCGGTTTAGAGTATCCGGGGAGATAAACCATTCTATGCCCCATCGTCATACGCGTCACTATAGCCTCGACGAAAATTCAGTCAAAATCACCAAAACGAAGTAAATTGATTTCAAGTCGATTTAAAAACTGAAAATACCGGATTTAAAATGTTACAACTTCAATAGTTCCAAATGGTACGGACTGAATACACTTAGAAACCGCAAAATGCAAACTAAACCGAATACTCTCCATTTCGCTAAGGGGGGATACTCGTATATGAGGGATACTCTATTTCGTGACACCGGCGGTAAAGATTTTATGTGTCACCATCCAAACCAACCTAAAAGTCGCAACACATGTAGCCGATATCGTGGCCAAGTGCATGGGAACCTTTCATGCGCTACGTATCCCCAGGTTTCATGGACTTCCAGCGTGTGCTCTGCAAGAGATTGCTCGGGTTTCATTAGTTGCAAGAATTCTTTACGCCATGCCCGTATGGTGAGGTCTCGCCAATGCAGAACAACGATTTAGACTCGAGAAGGTCCTTGTCAGAGCTCGGCCGACTGGTTATCTATCTATGGACATTCCTGATGTGGAGACGATGGTTACTAAAGCTGAGGATATGCTGCTATCTGCGGTCGAGTGCTATGAGAGATCTGACAGCGTTTTATGCATGTATATCCAAAACGGTTACCTAACAAATCGACTAGCGCGTATTCTCAACTTATAGTAGTAATAGTTTCAGTTTAACGACACTGTGTGATAACAAAGATCATTAGCGTCGTCCTCCTCCTGTATCCAGGTTTGAGACTGGCACTGCCAGAAAGCGAGCAGTGGCGGAGTTCTCTCGACTTATACAACCGATTGAAAACGTTTTAAAGGTGTCTAAAGAACTCCAAACGATTGTGCTACTCTATCACACTATAAAATGTTCGAAAGACAGTTTAGGCTGCAGCTGGAGATTCACGGTAATCGAAACGTTATCATCTTATGCTCTTTACAAGCTGATTGCTATTGTAAATGTAATTAGGAATTTATATATGGTGCCGATTGAAGTCAAAACTAATCATAGACATTCTGCATGATACTAAATATCAACAGAAATCTGCATCGTAAACAAAGCAATGCGCAGTAATAATAATAATAATCTTTTATTTATTGAAGCTCCTGACAAACGCACTGCGCTGTACATTTACATGTCATGCAATTTAAATCTTAACTACTAACAGAACAGACAGCCTGCAATACACGGCGCTAATAGCAGCCTACAAAGCATATCCGCCCAACGGGGGCTCGAACTCGGTACCTCTCGCTCTCTGTACCAGATGTTATCCAATGCGCTATCGGGCTAGAAGAGTAACTAACCATTGGCCATTGCTTATTTACAAGTTACACGTTACTCTAGTTGGTTCATGCACGGGATCCTCATCCCAGAACTCCGCCGGCTAGCTCTATCCTGTTAGTGTGCGTGTGTGTGTGTGTGTGTGTGTGTGTGTGTGTGTGCGTGTGTGTTTGTGTGCAGGTGTTACCAAACTTCGAGCTACTTTGGCTTGTGTTAAGTATTAGTTAATTAATAATTGGTTGTTTAGCGAACGACGCTGTGTCACGGCAGACGATTAGCATCGCCCTCCTCCTTCATTCGAACTTCGGACTGGCGCCTTGTATATAAGAGTACGAGAGTGGATGATTTAAAGCGCAACAAAAGTGACTGATTCATGGTTAAGCGCAAAATGTACTGTTTCGGAAATTTATCCAAGATAATGCTGTATAACGACACTGTCACAACGAAGATAATAATCGTGACACTCCTCCTTTCTCCAGACTCAGGACTGTCACTAACACAGGTAGGATAGTGGCGGAGTTAACGTTTGATTTTTGGTAATATAACCAAATATAGCCCTATTAAATAGTAATATTGAATAATTCAGGCGCCTTCAGACACCTTTAAAACGCGTTCTCCCGACGCTATATATAAACAAAACTGGATTCGTCATTGCTTTCGTAAAAGGTACCGAAAAATTACAAACTTTATGTCTTACTTGCATGTGTGACAAATATCAATCAAGCTGTATTAAGAGCATTAAATGTAATAGATTGAGAATCTCGGATGAAGTTTCAGTTCGCTTTTATTGTCAACACGGTAGCATGATAAATGATAAAGCTATTGTCATATTCACTGTTTGAATATATTTCTTTAATAATGCTTGATTTTACTGATTGTTAGCTTCTTAAAAAGCCAAAAGTGGACTTCATGTTTAACTTTCATGTCTTCTAAATTTGTAAAATAAATGTTACTTGCAATAAATAGAGTAAGATATAAATGTGCATTAGGAATGGTGATTTAAAAGAAAGAACTGCACAGCATGACAATGTATTGTTAATTTCATCAGATACAAATTGCATGTATCAAACTATATATTGTAAATGTGCAATTTTTTATGTCGTTAAACAATGAACTATGACATTTCAAGGTTATGTTTGGACAGTTAAATGGTGTCTTTTGGACTATATATGAATTATAGTGTATGTTTAAATTGTCGTCAACGGCTTTGATGTCATGACGACGTTAAACCTTGTTCTAATAAAAAACAATCTCAGAGCTTCTTGTTGAGAACTCGAAAAATTTAACCATACGAAAGTTGTGAAATGCAATCAGAACAATAACATCCTTCGATGGATGGATGGATGGATCGATGGATGGATGGATGGGTGCATGGGTGGATGGATGGATCGTGGATGGATGGATTTGAAGTAAGTAAGAAGTAAGTAAGTATGTATCTGTCAGATACCAATTTAATCGCATTTAATAGTTTAATCGAAGTATGTGTAGGGCGGACCTAACGGATATATGATCTGATCTACTGAGGTAGAAGAGATCCTGATCATCATCATGATCATCGTGTTGAAGATTCAGTCATGCGTTGATTTATAAAAGCGATTGCGAGAATGATAATTAAAATATTGACTACATATAAATATATTTTTCAAACCTATGATGCACACAGCGTCGTAAAAATAAGTAGGCCTAACTACCTATATATACCAACTGTCGGTTTCTTTTATTTCTGTTTTTCGTGTAGTCTTTTTAATTTCCATTAGTTCTGTTTTGCTAGATTTTTTAAAAAGATGTCTTTATACCAAAAGACTCTGCCATTCATTTGTCAGCTTTCGGTAAAGTCATAGAAGCTCCTTTAAGACACCTTTAAATCCTTTCCCAGATGCCCTATACATATAGGTTTTGTTTAAATCTTTTTAAGCTTCAACCCGATATAATTATCTGGAAAGTAAGTCGAAGTCAACGGGCCGGGCTGCCACAAGATGATCTTAAACGAAAGAAATTGTTGATTATTAAATAAACTCTTATTACACAGGGATGTAGGCCTACATGCATTTTTTTAATAACAACTCCGCCGCTGTAGTACTCGCTTGGTGCCAGTCCAAAGTCTTGAGATAGGAGGAGGGCGAATCTGATCATTTTTTGTGTGACGTAGAGCGTCGTTAAACGGTAGCTAACCAACCAAACGCCTGCATGATGATTGATTGGCTGTTTATTACATTTCAGTAATATCCAGAATGTCTGCCTAGATTTCGCAACCACCGAGAGTCATTGCACTGCGTTTGCCACCAGCAAAGTATCTGTCCTCTGCCTAATCTTGCTTTGTTATCTTTTTACACTTTGTAACAATATAATAATAATAATAATAATAAAAATAATAATAATAATAATAATAATAATAATAATAATAATAATAATAATAATAATAATATCTTTTCTTTAATAAGCGCCTGACAAACGCACTGCGCTGTACATTTACATGTTATGTAATTTAAATCTTAACTACTAGCAGAACAGACAGCTGCTTGCAATACAACGGCGCTAATAGCAGCCTACAAACATATCCGCCCAACGGGGGCTCGAACTCGGTACCTCTCGGTCTGTGTGCCACATGTTATCCAATGCGCCACGGGCCCCCCAATAATACATATGGGGTTTCCATTTGAGTCTTGAAACCAAAACAGCTTTCCAATATGACTTCGTTCCTTGGTTACTTAGGAGACACTGACTCCGGAGTGCAACATTAAATGCGTCCTACTTTGTCCTCCTTTCCGGTTTTCTGTGTCATCCTTAGGGCTATCGGTGTATCTGGCAACCCTATAGGCCTACCAATCACAATCATCACACGCTTCCGTACTCTGTTCACCGATCCCGGGTCAAACTAGCATCATCATCACGAAAACACGGAAAAAGCGAATACATATGTCGGGAAACCAGGGGTCGTCTCTCTTAGTTCGTCTTCTTTGCTGAGTGGTTCAAGGCTCTACCAGGATGCCGAAACCCCAGGCCTCAACAAAGGTTGTCCGGTCCGACTCTCGTGGTCTATCGAGAGGTTTGAATGATCAACAGCGACACACTCACACACGTAGAACACCGCTTTAATAGTTCTTCTCATCGACGATTGACAGAATCACATCAACAGGCAACTTGACATCGAGAGAGAACTGCACAGCTGCTTCCTCGTCACTTCTATCATCAAGCAGGCCCTCTAGCGACAGCGTCTCGGATGGCTGGTCCGTAGATCGACGGCAGGTCCTCTTCAGACTCCACCAAGACTGCGAGGCCGATGCAATAGCTCGAGGCCGAATCTTAAGGCGGTCTTCTCCAGACTGACTCTCCCATGGCCAACCCCTGCCTTATATACCTATCAGAGGTGCAGAAAACCCTGGTGCCCCAACACCTTTTCCATGCGGTGCAACTAGAAATGGCACCGGTGCAATATCTCAAAAATGGCACCGGTGGTGCAGTTTCTCAAAAGGGCACCGGTGGTGCAGTTTTACCGGCCGGTGCTACCTACTCACCACAGGGTATATCTTAAATTGGCACCGGTGCAGTTTTACCAGCAATTGCTATATATAAACCACAGGACATTACCTAAAATGGCACCGGTGCAGTTTGCAGCTCTCTCGGTGTCAATATCAACAGGTATAGATCAAAAATCGGCACCAACACAATTGCCAAACATCGGTGCCCCATAGAGTGCCGAATCAGCTAATTATGAATTTCGCAACATCTTCGCCGACCAACAATACCGAAAGTTCCTTTTCGGAAACCAAGGTCGACCCAAAACTTAAAATTTGGCCAAAACCATGACTCCAAAGAAAATCTAAATGAGCTGCTACAGTTAGCAAGCAAAGATCCATATCACATCATAAAGTTCTCAACTGCTAAATAAAAGTCCATATAAAAAAAACGACTTATGTCTCTCAGTGTCCAACTACAACGCTAAAACATTATGTTAAGCAGAATAGATTAAATGCTTCATCACTGTCCATTTCAGCGTCCAAGGCGTTTCGCCTAATATCCACTATCAATCAACGAGACTTAAGTGCAAGAGATAACTAGAGTAAAGTCTTTGCATCAAAACAATCAAAGAAAACAGCAACCTGCAAAACTCAAAGCGAAAGCTCTCAAAACAAAAGTCTCTCCGCAGTCTCAAAAATTTCACGCAAAGTCTCTCGAACACACATCTAGCATCAGTCTCTCAAAGCCGAAGCCGAGTCTCTACACATCTACCAGACCAAAAGACCCTCAACAGCAAAGTCCCAAAGTCTCCCTGCAGAGTCTCAAGCTGAGTCAGCAAAAGTCTCGAAGAAAAGTTTCCACGTAGAGTCTCAGCAAAAGTCTAAAAGCAGAGTCTTGTGTCGCCGTTCGATAAAGCCGTTGCCAAAATCGAGTCCGGACATCGCCCTGTCAAAACACCGTGACTTACTGAAACCGTACGGGTTTCCGTATCACCCGACGCGGTCGAGGGTGGTTCTCGGAGACCTCGCGTTGTTCTTCCGTTGGTTGATTGTCGTTGGTGTCGTCTTCCCTCGCCGACTGAAAACAATGCTTCAACTTGTCCACATGAGCGACAAAGGGAGGGGACCTCGGCGACTTTCGCAGCAAATAGTTGACCGGCCCGCATCGTTTCAAGACTTCATAAGGCCCGCAATAAAGTTTCTGCCACTTGGGGCTTCGTCCCTGGTACCTTCGCGGAGTGAAGTACCAAACAGAGTCCCCAACGTCGAATATGGCGGGACGTACACGGAGGTCGTAATCATGTTTCCTCCGTTCTGCTGCTCGACGTAATTGCTCACGTACCTCCCGATACGCTGTCTCCATCCTCTCGGCTAAGTCTTCGACATAACTTGAGTAGGTGGCGTTGCCCAATTCAAATCCTGGGGGCCGTCCATAAACAAGGTCCAGTGGCATCCGATTTTCTCTTCCATACAGTAATCGGTTTGGTGAGAACCCGGTTACCTGGTGGATTGATGCCCGATACGCCGCCAAAACGTGAGGCAAAACCTCATCCCAGTCGCGCTGGTGGCTACTAATGATTTTTCCCAGCATAGCGTTTAGCGTGCGGTGGAACCTCTCAATTAGGCCGTTCCCACTAGGGTGGTAACTGGACGTCCTAACCTTGTCTACGCCTAGGAGCCTACACAACTCTTGAAACAAATGCCCCTCAAAATTCGTCCCTTGATCCGTGAGAATCTGCAATGGTGCACCGTATCTCACGATAACATTTTCGACCAACGCCTTCGCTACTGATACGGCTTCCTGGTTAGCCATCGGGATCGCTTCCACATATTTACTGAAATTGTCCATCATGGTCAAAATGTAGATGTTACCCTTCCTACTCCTTGGATGTGGTCCCGTTATGTCCAAACTCAAACGCTCCCAAGGTTCTCCACAGGGCAGCGGCTGAAGTGGCCCTTGCCTGGGGGGTTTCCCTCTGCGATACTGGTTGCACTGGGGACAGCGTTGGCAAAAACGCTTCACGTCTCCCGACCAACCAACCCAGTACGCTCTCCTACGGATCTGCCATCGGGTTCGGCGCACTCCCAGGTGCCCGCCGGTTATTCCCGTGTGCGCGAGTCTCAAAAATTCCTCTTTCAAAGTCTTGGGCAACAGCAACTGTTCCACATCATCCATTCTTTTCCTGTACATAATGCCGTCTCGCAAATACAAACTCTCTCGCTGGTGCCAGTATACCTTAACGGCAGCGCTCTCTGATAACACTTCCAGCAGGTCGGGTACCGTAGCACCTTCAATCAACCACTGTTTTACGACCCTCAGGTCAGGATCTGCCTCCTGCGCTACTAAAATAGGGTCCGTTGAATCTGACTCATCACTCGGTGGCGCTAAGGTCGCTGTTCTCGTGGCCGCTACCACAGGAATCTGATCCTCTAATCCGCACTGACGACAAGGTTTTCGCGACAGAGCATCGGCATTGCCATGCCTCCTTCCTGGTCGGTGAATTATCTCAAACTCATACTCGGACAACCGCTCGAGCCACCGACCTTGCTGTCCAATCGGCTCTGGAGTTTTCCACAACCACCTCAATGCAGCATGATCTGTACGCAATTCAAACTTCCTGCCCAGCAAATACTGACGATAATACTTCACGAAGTACACAATAGCCAGCAATTCCTTTCGTGTAATACAATATTTGACCTCGGCTGTGGACAAAAGACGGCTTCCGTAGGCTATCACCTTCTCCTCTCCCTCAACTCTCTGCGACAATACAGCTCCAATTCCTATGTCAGAGGCATCACAATCTAACACATAGACCCCTTCACTCTTTGGCAGTGTTAGCACTGGTGCCGTAGTCAGAGCCACCTTAAGTCTGGAAAAAGCAGTCTGGCACTCATCATTCCAATCAAATGCTCTACCCTTCTTGGTGAGAGCAAACAAGGGTGCAGCCATAGATGAAAATCCCCTAATGAACTTCCGATAATAGGAGCAGAGCCCCAAAAATGCACGTACATCTGTCAATCGTTCCGGCACTGGCCAAGCCGTCACATCTTCCACTTTGGATGGATCTACCGCCACCCCGTCTGGAGTCATCACATGCCCCAAGAAACTGACAGTTCTCCTCAATAGCTGACATTTAGTTGGCTTCAATTTCAGATGCGCCTCTCTCAATCTCTGCAGAACCTGTTTTAACCGCTCAAGGTGTTGATCCAAGTCATTACCAAAAATAATGACATCATCCAGATACACTAAACATGTCTCAAAATTCAATCCGGATAGGGCAATGTCCATCAAACGCTGGAAAGTAGCCGGAGCGTTACATAAACCAAAGGGCATCACTCTCCAACGGAATATTCCTCTCCGAGTGACAAAGGCTGTCTTATCCGCATCTTTCATGTCCATCGCTACCTGGTGGTAGCCACTCCGCAAGTCCAGCGTACTGAACCAGCTCGCTCCTGACAAGGCATCTAAACATTCGTCCACCCTGGGAAGGGGGTACGAGTCCTTCTTTGTGCACTCATTTAGATGTCGATAATCTATACAGAACCTCATCGTTCCATCTTTCTTTCGTGCCAGGACTACATTGGCAGCCCACTCACTCACTGCTGGTTCAATCACTCCATCTGCTATCATCTGGTCCATTCGCTCATCTATTGCGGCCTGGTACGCGAAGGGTTGCCTTCGTAACGGTTGCCTCACTGGCGCCGCGTCTCCCGTGTCTATTCGATGAGCGCATATCGATGTCCTGCCCAAGTCTCCTTCACTCGTGGAAAATACGTCACGATATTCCCGCAGGAGTCCCTCCAGCTTCTTCTTAGCTTCAGGCGGCACGTCCTCAGGCAACTCATTTAATAGTGCCTCTTCGAACGGCGGCTCTCGGGGACTCTCCTGCGTCTCACCACTTACTTCTATCTGAACGGGGTACAAACCGCCTAACAGTTGATCCTTGTCTAGTCGGATCGGTTCCTTAGTCAAGTTGACTACTCGCACCGTGCTATTAGAAGCCTTCTCATCCACTAAAACGCGTGCGACATGGACACCCGGCACAATCTCTCTAACTTCTGTCATCCAAGCAGGAGCCATGGCCGACAGGTTGCCGAATAAAGTTCTAGCAGCAATGTCCTGCTGACACTTAGGAGGGATCAACACGTCCTCCGCTACTATTACGCGCCTACACCATGTTGAACCGTTACCCTTTACCAATGGTATCTTACGCCGCCCTACAAATAATGCTCCTGTGCCAAAGCCTAGCCTACATTTATGCTGTCTCAGCCAGTCCATTCCTAACATAGGCTCGACGATCTGGTCAGAGACCAAGAACGTAGTGGGAATTGCAAACCCACGCCACATCTTAATTTGGACAGCTACCTCCCCAAGCACCCTAATTTCAGTACCATTAGCAGCCATCAACACGCGACTACAAGGAGTCAGTTCTAAACCCACTACAGCGGAATGCGGCACCAAACTCACCTCTGATCCGGTGTCGACCAGACAGAGTTGTGTTCCTCCGTTGATGGTTCCTCGGATGTATATGGCGTTGCTTCCTCCTTGAACGGCTGACCTCTGGCGAGTGGTGTGGTTCCTTACGACATCTTCTTCCTCCGATGACGGGACTCCTGGTTCGGCGGTGGCGTCTTGGCGTCGAAAGCGTCGGCCCTGACGGCAGTTTCTGGCGAAGTGACCGGCTCTTCCACAGTTGAAGCAGGTCAAGGTTCTTCCTCGGTCGCGCTGGTTGTTCCCGAAGCTGGGTGCTTCGCGTCTCGGTTCCGTGTCTCGGTTGGTGCTGCTTCGTAGCTCGGCGAATTGACGATTGAAGCGTTCCTCCATGTCCATCTGCGACTTGCGCTGACTCTCAAGTTGTGCGGCGAGGAATCGGTCCAGTTGAGACTGCGTCGGACTGTTCGTCTCCGTTCCCTGGGTCCCTCGGACGCGGTTAGGTGCTCTCCGTCGATCCTCCTGTTCGGTTGTGCGCTGGTATGCTTCCAGCCGTAACGCCGTGCGATAAGCTTCGTCCAACGTTTTCGGTTCACGTTCCCGGACTTTCAAGGATAGCTCCCGGTCGTGCATCGACTCCAAGAATGCGTCCCGTGCAATAATCTCGGTTGTCTCATTTGACGGTACTGGATAGGCCAACACAACCAACCGGCGTATCTCGTGAAGCAGGTTGCTCAATGTCTCATCCGTCCGTTGGCGTCGATAGCGCAGTTGTGACCTGAACGTCTCCGCTTGTCCTTCGGTGCCGTATCTCTGGCGGAGTCGACCGACTAACTCTTCGTAGGTGACGTCCTGCCTCGCTCCAAAGTCCCATAATAACTGCGTGGCAGCTTTTTCCAGAGAGCATTGCAGAAAGTCGACACGATCCGCTGACGTCCACCCATTGTGCCTGGCGCACACCTCGAATTGCGCGAGAAAGGACTCTAGTGAACCGGTTCCGTCAAACTTTCCCGGCTTGATTGAAGTCGTTTTCTGGCCGATCAAGCGACGAAGATCTTCAGAGAGTTTCGGATCGGTTGCGGTGTTGTCCGAAATCTGCACCGTTTTTCGTTCAGAGCGTCTTCTCGGTGGCAGGTCTCGCACTTCGAAATCGATATCTTCCCAGAATTGACTCGATTCGGCTCGTAGCTGTTCCAAAGCTTCCGTTGCTTCCCTCATGGCGGGCGTCGAAATCATCGGATAGCCAGCCGGATCGGCAAAGTCAATGCCTTCGAGCTGGAACCTGGACTCCGTCGTCGTTCTCTTCACAAACGGCGTAGAACTGCTTGGCTGACGATGCGGCTGTTCTCCCACGTCCACCAGACTGTAGTCGACGGTTGATTGCTCGTCTGTCATTCTCAAACGTCCGTAGGCGGTTGTCGACTCGTGACGCTGTGACCAAAACTGCGTACCCCACTTCTGGTACCAGTTTGTCGGGAAACCAGGGGTCGTCTCTCTTAGTTCGTCTTCTTTGCTGAGTGGTTCAAGGCTCTACCAGGATGCCGAAACCCCAGGCCTCAACAAAGGTTGTCCGGTCCGACTCTCGTGGTCTATCGAGAGGTTTGAATGATCAACAGCGACACACTCACACACGTAGAACACCGCTTTAATAGTTCTTCTCATCGACGATTGACAGAATCACATCAACAGGCAACTTGACATCGAGAGAGAACTGCACAGCTGCTTCCTCGTCACTTCTATCATCAAGCAGGCCCTCTAGCGACAGCGTCTCGGATGGCTGGTCCGTAGATCGACGGCAGGTCCTCTTCAGACTCCACCAAGACTGCGAGGCCGATGCAATAGCTCGAGGCCGAATCTTAAGGCGGTCTTCTCCAGACTGCTTCTCCCATGGCCAACCCCTGCCTTATATACCTATCAGAGGTGCAGAAAACCCTGGTGCCCCCACACCTTTTCCATGCGGTGCAACTAGAAATGGCACCGGTGCAATATCTCAAAATGGCACCGGTGGTGCAGTTTCTCAAAAGGGCACCGGTGGTGCAGTTTTACCGGCCGGTGCTACCTACTCACCACAGGGTATATCTTAAATTGGCACCGGTGCAGTTTTACCAGCAATTGCTATATATAAACCACAGGACATTACCTAAAATGGCACCGGTGCAGTTTGCAGCTCTCTCGGTGTCAATATCAACAGGTATAGATCAAAAATCGGCACCAACACAATTACCAAACATCGGTGCCCCATAGAGTGCCGAATCAGCTAATTATGAATTTCGCAACACATATTTCATAATTCATTTATTTAAAGCCGAAATAGATGGCCGAAAACAGTCAAAAGTGTTACAGTCTTCAATAAAATGAATGCATTACATATGGAATTTTCTTAGCTGCCAACATGAGCTCTGCTGGCATCTTGTTTCCACCTTCTTATAGAGCACACAAAATAATGAAAACGACGTGACGTTAGTGTATGAAATGTAGCACTACTTACTAGATGTTTGGCAAAACAGTGAAAGAGGTTATGTAGAATCTTTTTGCAAGTAGGCCTATACATCTGAGACCACAGATTGTTTGGTGATGTTTAAGGTTTTTAGAAGCGGCATAGGCTTATAATAACGTATCACACTATCGCTTAAAAATAAATCTAGCTAAGAAAGTGTGAACACATTCAGAAAACTAAACAACACTCAAGATCTATTCTGTTATTTTGAACAGCTTTAACAGTTCGACTATTATTTGCTATCAATGTAATTTGTAGTTTTATATATAATCTCCGAGAAGTTAAAGAAACTCCGATAACTGTGAGTTTAAAAGAAGAAAAGTTGGGGAATCTGGCCACAATTCTCATTCGTTGAGCTATCTTGATTGCTGCTTGAAAATGTAAACGTGATGTCATCGCTGTTGCATATAGCGTTGCATGAGTTGCAGCTGTATCCTATTTCGTTATGAGCAAAGGCAACAATCGTATAAATAACTCCAGTGCGTATGCGAATTGGTCCAAATGGAATCTTGAATGGCGTTGAGTTTCCTGTAAACGGAATTGTGAATCTCTTCTTGAAGAGCTTTTTTCCAGATTCTAGTATCTCAACATCTACATCGTAGGAGTTTCCATCAAATCCAGTAAACAATCCAAGGCCACTCAATTTCACTTCTGTGTCAGTTTTAAAATCAACAACATCTATGTATGGACCATGATTCCATTGCCATTCACTGACGGTGATGGTTCGATCAACACATTTTTCGTCGTCATGTCTTTTGTTAACGTCAAAGACAAGAGTTGGAATTTTTTCATTTTTAATCAAATAAAAATAAATTGATGTTTTCTCTTCAGCAGTTAAGACAGTTCTTTTACCAAGAAGATCCGCAAATTCTTCTGGATCCATGGTCGGAAAACGGATGGCATACAACAAACTACCCAGAGTCTCTCTGATCTGCTCATCACTTGGATTCTGAATCGACTTATGAAGACTCAGCTGATGTTTCGCCCATTTCTCGCAACTCTGGAAAACGAATGATTCCTTAGACCTCATTTCCTCAATTTTCAGTATGGCGTCCAATGCTTGACGAGAAGAATCCAGGAATTTCTCACTCTTAAGAACCTCATCAGAATTCATGGATATAAACTTCAGGCAGTCGTCTCTCAGAGTTTCTTCGGAGTAGAGTGCACTTTGATCCAAGAGTAAACAAACATTGTCACTTGTCTGAAGAAGATTACTGCATTTTTTAAACAGTTTTGGCAAAATGTACTTTTTCGCGGCATACATCACAGAAGGCGCGGTTTCAGGAGAAATTTCGACGTCGTCAGTGTATATAAATCTACCAAGCACATTAAAATCACCAAAATGTATTAAAGAGTTAGGCACCATAAATATCAATAGTAGAGCCTTCTATATACACCTCTATAAACCATTTCAGCAGAAGGGTTTCTTATTACCGAAATCTGTCAGCTGCAATACTTTGACAAAAATTCAAACTGACGGCTTTAATTCCACCACATATAATTGGTTTTAGATATTATGGCGGTCAATGAATCTAAGTATTAGTTAGACAAGAGTTGTTAAATCTGTTTATTTTAACAGCAGCACATCCGACGTTGACACACGGAATAGGGACTTATTGTCTCCAACATATTTTTATCATTGCATTTATCTCAAGATCATATCCCAATTTCAATGTTCTACGACGCTTCTTTTGAAACTGCAGGTTGTACAAATTGAGCGTTTGCTTGCAGTAGTAGTAGTCCTACTTTTGGGAGAAAGAAAAGAAACATTACATACGATTCATGACAGAGAATCAAAGACCAGTTTGTTAATAAGGACAAGGATAACAGTTCGTAATAACATTTCTTAACAATAACCAGACAATGAAAACACTACTATGGGCAAATTTGGGGACGTGAAAACAATCTTTATAAGCTTTCTGAATTAAAAGTTCATTTATCTATAGGCCTATTGTACGCTAAAATGCGGCTCCATTCCATCTACCTATCCGCTTATGTGTTTGACAGTTACGTTTAACCGGAAATTTCATGTGTTGCTAGACCTCTTTTACATATGACGTCAACATTGTTTACCTTAAAAGTGCCGTGAAAATATCGGTACTGATGTCTTCGATTCGTATCTGCCCATCTTTATCACTGCTGCATTCAGTCATTCCACTCAAGAACATGGCCTCGAAGACAGGACTGCGTGCGATCAACATGTACTTGTGAGCACGGATGTTGACAGTTTCGCCATCTGGTGGACCAACTTCGAAACAGACGTCCGTTGATATTTCGTTGTCCAACATATAACGCATGCATTCCCCTAAGGTCTTCTCCGATTGCCATCCAATCTCTCCTCGAGTTGCCATTGTCTGTGACAATCTATGAAAGTTACACGTCGTAATTTTTTTTCGTTATCTATCTCTTCCTGAAGAGCTTCGACGTGGTCAATAATTGGTTATGTTCATACTTCTCACTTTAGGTAATTGATTCGAACTGTTTTCAAAGTTGTTTTAAGACATGTTTAGCTGACAATGATATTGGTTTCTTAGGCTACAATCCACATAATTATAGAGCTAATTCAAATGAGAGTTAAAAAAACTTCTACAGTGAATTCCTTCTGGTATCAATTTTATGCATTGTAAAGTTTCACGTACCGTTACATTACAATAATAACAAACGTACACTGCAGACCGGAAACAATTCAGCTGGCTCACTAGAGAAATAAGAAGGAAACTGCAACGTCAGGAACTGATGATGATGTTGATGATGATGATGATGAATGATGATGATGATGATGATGATGATGATGATGATGATGATGATGATGATGATGATGATGATGATGATGATGATGATGATGATGATGATGATGATGATGATGATAAGCAACATAAAATCGCAAGATATGACTTTGATGTGGGATTGACTTGGTCCTGTAAATGCAAAGTTTATAAAAGTTTATCTGTAGCGACCGTACACAGTCTCACCCAGCTCATGTTTCAGCAAATTGATCGGGTATCGTAATCGTAAACTCGAAACTTCTACAGTGCCCCGAAAAGCTCAATCAAAACAAAATCGATAGGCAGGGGGTGGAAAGAAGATATCATTCACACGTTACAGGCTGTTTAATTTCATAGTTTAATAATTTTATGTGCAAAAATTTAATTGTGTACCTGGTTTTACCTTCTAGTCAGAGTCTCCGCCGATATACGTAGAAGAATACTGGTTGAAAGTCTGGCTGAACTCGGTGTTCAAGGTTCAAGTCGTTTTCACTGTCACCTAATAACAGCAACCATTAGAAACTGCCCAAACCGGTTTACCTGTCCACTCAACGCATGCGTATAATTGGAGCTAGTCTATAAATTCCTCAGGAAATTTGAACAGTGTATAATTTACCACAAAAGAATCGTCTGTCATGCTCATAAGTAAGCAAATGAGAAGGACCCAACGCATAGCCCTAAGTGGTTCAACGTCACTGGTGACACTGGTGGCAAGGTGTTCAGATTAACAGAGCGCTTGGTCTGTAACGCGAAGAGTACTGGTTTGAGTTTCGCCCGATGGTGTAGTGTAGGGTCTTTCATCACAGTGTGATTCTCGTTAACGATAACGTTAACGAAAATGGCCGTTATCGGAAATAAAACGATTTCGTTAACTTTAACTAAAAACATCATTAACCATAACTAAAACGAAAATAACACTAACGAAAATTCATCGTTATTTTCGTTACAGAAAATAAAAATAAAAGGTAGGTCTACAGCCTTTTTACGAATTTCCAATCCTATATTGATCTATTGAGAAACCGATCGCCGCCACTGGTTGTACTCTGGCAGTGCCAGTCCCAAGCCTGGATGAAAGAGAAGGGCGACGTTAATGATCTTGCTATCAAACAGTGTCGTTAAACTGAAACTACATACATATATTCAAATACTCTGCGAAATTAACATAAACTATTCAAAACAATTGCACACCTATTTTAAGTGTGGTGTTCGCCCTATAAGTACAGGCGGTCCCGTAGTTTGCCAGTTACTGTTTCTCAATAGAACTATAGGGCGAAGTCGGCGTCAACGACCCTAGCAGCTATAAATGTCGTTAAACAATGCAATACATAATATAAACTCCGCCACTGCTCGTATGCTGGTACCGTTTAGCTGAGTACCACTTCAATGGAGCACTACGACATAGGTAAGGGTAGTAGGCGTTGTAGGACAAACTGTTCTACAGGGCGGGGTACTTTGATGTTGCCGCATTCAGCAAAGGAATTCTAATTAGATTCAATGCGGCATAGACTGCTGTAAGAAGCTTGTGTTTAACGACGCTGTGTCACACCAAATCTGTTCAGCGTCGCCATCTTCCTTTTTCCAGGCTTAATTAAGGAAAAAGAAATTTCTTCGAACGCGTCTCAGCATTCAAATGGTGGTCAGAGCTTTAACAGAAGTTAACTCACAACACGCCAATGACATGTCCTTGACGGGGCTCTACCCCACCCCCCGTGCACGTGAAAATAGCCTACACGCCAATGAGGCAATGACATATCTTGGATGGGGCTCTACTGTCGTCCCATCTGAGGTTCAAACCCACCGGCACATGAAAATAGCCTACATGTGTGCTACTGGGCGGGTGGCTCACAGATACATGGTAAAAAACCAAGTGCATGCTAGAAACCAAGGCACCCTCTCAGTTTGTTAGACCTATCAATAGTATTATTTAGACAAAATTTCAGCTTCCAATTCCAACGGGAAGACGGTGCTCACGGACTGTGTCACTTTTGCCTGATACCGATAAAACGACACTAATTGTGGAAATTAATGCGTCGAGCATACATTCCCGAACGAATGCATTTTATTTAACGACAAATCAAATATTACTGCAATTTGACAACACATGTGATAGTAGAACAGTTAGTCAGATTGTACTCTAAAATTTGAATAGGTTTGAAGAATTGGAAATGTCTAAAATTTTTGAAAAAACACGTCGTTCTGACCATGAACGTTGATTGTTCCGGTTTTATGACTTCAGCACTCGCTACAGTCTTAGAGTCTAAAAACTGCCAGCACTGCGTCAACAACAGAACTTCTTTGTTGTTGTGAGGCAAAATTCATTCATTCATTCATTCATTCAGAGATTCATTCATTGACTTTATACCCTCCAAGATAGCCTACTCAGAGGCGCTCCCCAGCCCAACCCAACTACAGCGATAGAGAACAGTTTTCAAATTCTTATAAAAGGAAGGTATTGAGGAATCTCCGGCTAGAAGAACACGCAGATCTCAGAGGAAAGATTATTTATTCCAGATGGTCGGCCCAGCCACTGGGGTAGGCACGAGGGGAGTTGCATCTTTGGAAATACCTTGCAAAGGGAACAGCAAGTTCGCCACGAGATGCAGGGCGAAGATTTATGCGGGTAGCTAAACCTGAGGTAGGGCGACAGAACTCACGCAAGTAGGCTGGGGCGCTCCCTAATTGGCACCACCAGACCCAGACCGAAATCCTAAATTGAATGCGCTGAGAAACAGGAAGCCAGTGGAGTACGTCACGCATATAATGCGAGATATGGTCAAATTTAGAAAAACCACCAACAAGCCTAGCAGCTGCACGAAGCACACGCTCAACCTGAGCAATGCGCCCCAATGGGAGGCCAGCATAGATGGTACTGCAGTAGTCAATCCTACTACAAACAAAAGCATGAACAACAGAAAGTGCAGCATTTGGTGAAAGTGAACGGGAAATTACCCGCAATTGCCGCAACTGAAAAAAGCAAGCACGGCATAAAAGATTTAGGTGTTCAGAGATAGCATAAATAAAGATAGCAGAAAGATAGCAGAAATAGCATTCCTATTTGCCACGACCACTTGGAGAAGACACTGATTTTCTTCTTCATTATTGATGATGAGTCGGTTGAATTCCTCGAACAACTTCACACACCTCTGAGCCGGGTCGTTCACCACTCTCAACTGCTGAATTCTCTCTCTGCCTTGTTTGTAATCCTCATTCTCGATCCACTTCTCTTGTGGAAGTGTAAGAAAGAAATCACTAATCTTCAGGTGTGACAGCAGTGTCAGTTTTCACTGGGTTGCAAAATCACCCAGGCAAGCCCCCTCCTTCAGTACCGCAGCATCACCTCTCACCTTCCTTTCACCAGGCTTTGCAGTTACTCTGTGAACAATATTCACCTTATCTGTTACTGGAAGTTGGTCTGAGAACAGTGCCAGACCTACAGCCTCATCTGAAAGGTACCACAAGTGGTTTCTAGGGCCTTCCTGGCAGCAACGCTGATCTCGGGGTCAACTGACTCATATTTTCCTAGATTAATCCAAAGTGACAGATCTTGTCCTGGAGCTTCAGCAGCAAGTGAAGCCTTTGTCCATGCTTTTGTGTAAAGAAGGGCAACGAAGCTGCACAAATCGATGAATCTGAGTTTCTTTCTTCTTCGTTAGATTGAATACACCACGTTGATCACGAAAAAGGTAGATTTTGATGGCATACAGTAACTTGGCATCCAACTTGCATGGTGAATTGGCCCAGGGAGGCTCTCCAGTGAATTATTGAAGGTTAACTTCCAAGACAACCATTTTCAGCTCAATGAGTTCTTGGTAGTCATCTCTGATCCCTGAATCTGACTTTCTTTCAGTAAACTTCTTGAGAAAACTGAGTGCTGTTTCATGATAGGGCTCAGTGCTGGATATGATATTCAGTCTTGCATCACACTTTGCCAAGCAGCTTTATATGTCTGGAAGATTGGAATATGTGGTGAATTAGATGGATCAGCACAAAGTGAATACTTTGGCTAAAATCATCACATGGTGACGGCTGGCCAACCACAGGAGCTTTCGGCCTATCTTGTCTTCCGGCAGAACGCACACTCCATTGAAGAGCTCAGTGTTGACAGATATCAAAGCTCAAGGTTTGAACCTTGTCCGTGAGTTTCCACAACTCCAGAAGATTATGAATGGCCATGGATTCATTGTATCCTGCCCACAGGCTAATTTGGGCACACCGAAGAGTTAAAGTGTTAAATATGAGCGCTTAAATTTCATTGGCAAATGGTAAATTTGAAAATTCACTTCTGAAAAAATGTCTGCCAAAACACAGAAAGTAGACACCATGACCTTCAACAAGAACTTTACACTTTGTTCAAAATACCAGTAGGTAAGTAAATAAGTAAGTATAACACAACAGAAACTATTTGAAACTCATCTCCATAACAAATGTTAAGTTATTGACCAAGTTATACGACATCAAGATTTACCGCTAATGCTACTATGTGGTAATATTTCTATGTCATTGAGCACCATCTTCCAGCTGGAATAAGATGCTGAAATTTTATCTCAATAATACTATTGACAGGTCTAACAAACTGAGAGGGTGCCCTGGTTTCCAGCTTGAACTTGGTTTTTGTGATTCTAAGTTCTATGCGTAGTTTCTAACGCTTTACGGCATCCAATGGCTGTCGTTTGGTGAGATCTAACCCAAGGCAAGAAGGAATTTCAGAAAAAAATAATTATCTTGCCTTCTGACCGATTATAATTTTAAAAATGCAGCGTATAGCAACCTGTAAGACAACTATATAGATCCCGAACGCGCCCATGCACTTGGCAAGGGTCATAGACGATCTAGTTGGGTCTATCACTGCGTTCGTTCTTGTGAAAGATCAGACGGCGAGAGAGAGGAGTGGGAATGCGATGTCATATGCCGAGGCCGAGAAATATGAAGTAGTTAATATTTCATATATATGGCTTCATCTATTAGGCTTAGATTATTATTGACGGTCTGATGTTAATAACGAACTCACCGAAGCTTTAGACTCATTGTGAATGGAGTAGGCCACCTACCTATTTTTATTATTCCAAAGTTTAACGTCGTCCTATGACATGAAAGGCCGTTGAGTACTTTATGGTGTATTAGGCTAAACAATCATTTTCTTTAGCAATAGGTCTCAGCCATTAATACATTCTTAACCCTCTTATCTATTTGACTATTATTTTTGTCTAATCGATATCTAAACTGTTGATTTTGTAATCTTGTTGGTGTTTGTGTCAACGAGTTTGTGAAATAAAAGAATAGTAATAATAGTAGTAGTAGTTGACGACTGTGTGTACCTGTGTCTCAAAAAGTATATATGTTTCGAAATAAAACGATATAAAGGTGTTTAAAGGCAGCCTACTTTACATGTAGAAACGAGTGTGTAACGACATCTGACGTCTGCCAATGTCGTTGCCATGGATAATACAACATTTAAATCGTTTTAGTCAGAACAACCCAGGCAAATGGCCTATACAGAATTGGAAAGGGTCATAGACGATCTCGTCAGGCCCACGACTGCGTTCATCCTACTTAAGGATAAGACAGCGAGGAGAGGACTGGCCATACGACGTCATATGCCGAGATCGAAAAAATAGAAGTAGCTGATACTTCGTATTCAAGCTTGCCTCTGTTATGGTTAGATAATTGAAAGTTTCATGTTGAAAACGAGCTCACTGAAACTTGTAACTAAATATTAACGCAGTACCAATGTGTCCAAAAAACTTATATAGCCTCAGAAGAAACCGATTTAGAGGTGTCTAAATGAGGTCTGCTTTATAAACGACATCTGACGGCTGCCAACGTCGTTAACTTAGATCTTAGTTAAGCTCAGATAGTGTTGACAGATATTGGAATTCGATTTATTGTGCTCTGTCGCTAAAGTTCAGCTGGAATGTTATCAACAGGTTTTTGTGTTTATACTATACCGTGTGCTGGCATGGTAATTGGAGTGTCAGTGAACTCTCTGTTTTATTTGAATATGCGCTACAACAACAGTTACTCAGAGACTGTGCTTCTTGTGTGAGCTCAGCTCGCTACCGATCGAAGAAAATAATCGTCATTAGCTCGAAGCTCTATTGTGTGAGGACTATCGGAAAGCAGTAACAATGTATTTGTAACATGTACTGCTCTTCGAGTCAAGACGTGGATTGCGATCAGTTTCGAAAAGAGACTTTGTAATCAAAAAGAACAAATCTACAATTTGGAAACAGAATGTTTGAAGTAGCTTCAGGTCCCGACTGAATGGAACTCTTTACCAGAACCAATCCGAAGATCGTCCTCAATTAATATTTTTAAATCTAAACTTAAACCTATCTCTTCTCTATGTACTATGATTAGTAAGTACATTGTAACGCATCCTTGGAGTAAGACTCTGTTTTATTAAGGCGCGTTATAAGGTATAAGTTATGTGCATTTATACAGATACTAAATGTATCGATTTTTAGAATGGATGTCTATAATGCTAATGATGCTAATCAATCAAAATTTATATAGCGCCTCTTCAAGATCCTTTATCAGAGGCGCTCCCGACAAGAACCATGTGGGAAAATGCAGTATATAACAGTTGATGAAACTGTGAACAGTTTGGAGGGTTTCGTAAAGCTAAGGGCAATCCCGTTCCAGGTTGTTGGGACCAACCATTTTCAATGTTCAAGGTAATTAAAATAAAACATTCTGGAAGAACAGAAACTCAATAACGAACTAGCGATGACTCCGTGAATCCAAAAGTGAATTGTCCCCCAAACGAGCAGATATATGTCCGGAGTGAAATTATTCCAAGCCAGACATCGGTTACCTAATAAATATCGATGCGTTAATTTCTTTATCTTAGCTTTAGAGCATGAACTCTCGCGATGACGTCATTGGCGTGAAGAAGAGCGGTAGGTAGCGGGATAGCTTCCCGAACCACTCCCCCAAAGTTCCACTCAGCCTATCATTCGCGAGAGATGGCGTGTACGCAAAAATGAGATGCATAATAACGTGATGGGCGTCTTCCATGGCTGCCGTATACAGTTAAATTCGACTCCTGTAATAGCTTGTGATCATCCGTTCATACTGATTTGTAATCATCCTGCATTCTGTCAGTTTGAAATTAAACTTGAAGATTATTATTATGACTCTCGTTTGACGGAATCTCTCTCGATTGATCATTTTGTTACGCAACCAAACGCACCGACCGTGTTCATAGCCGGGGCAAGAAATGTAAAGAGGCTGGTACATGCTAACGATGACTGCCTCTCATGGGATCAGATTAATTAATTGATGTTCAGCTACTTTGCTCGACCAGTTGACAGCACATTCGACAAACTCAGAACGATTCGGAAGAATTCAGAAAAATGACGTATATATTGAATACAAAAATACGATTTAAAGGTGTCTAGAAAGTCTAAATTTTACACGTAGTTTCAAATGTGTTAGTCACCTGTAGGAGCAGCTAGTACATGCTAACGATGACTGACCCTCGTGGGATTCTTCTTCTTGTGGTTCTCTGCCTCTTAGGCAGGTTCAAATATACGACGTCGCCACTTCTCTCGTTGTTGGGCCTCTTCTTTCAGTTTCCTGTAGCCGTTTGTCATCATCCAATCCAGCATCATCTGTCTTGGTCTTCCTCTTGTCTTCCTCCCCTTCAGTTTTCCTTCGATGACCGTTCTTAGTAGTGAGTCTCCTCTCAGCGTGTGCCCGATCCATTTCCTTTGCCTGTCTCTTATTGTGCGTATAAGGACTCTTTCTTCTCCAATTATTCCCAACACTTCTTCATTTGTTATATGTTCTGTCCAGCTGATTTTTTCCATTCTTCTCCATGTCCACATTTCGAAAGCTTCCAGTCTTCTTATATCCGCTTTTCTCATTGTCCATGTCTCCGATCCATACAGCACCACGCTCCATACTAGTGTCTTTATCATTCTTATCTTTAGATTCCTGTTTAGTTTTCCTCTCAGTAATTCTCTTCTGTTTGAGAATGCCTCCTTTCCTATTGCTATCCTTCTTTTAATTTCTCTGTGGCATTTGGCATCTGTCGTGATCATACTCCCTAGGTAGCAGAATTCTTTGACTTGCTCTATCTGTTTTCCTCCAATGTGTATTCTGACTACAGTTTCATTTCCTTTACTTATCTTCAGTACCTTTGTCTTTTTGATGTTAATCTTCATCCCGTATTCGGTTGATGTTGTGTTTAGCCTATCCATCATTGCTTGCAGTCCTTTCTGGTTTCTCGCCAACATTGCCTGATCATCTGCAAACCTTAATGCCTTTATCCATTTTCCACCAACCTTTATCCCCTCCTCCATCTCCTCTACTGCCTCTCTGACAAGCTCTTCTATATAGATGTTAAATAGTAATGGTGACAGTGGACATCCTTGTCTCACACCTCTTCCAACGTTTCCTGGTTCCGAGTACTCTCCATCTATTCTTATTCGCATCTTTTGTCCCATGTATAAGTTTCCTATTAATCTTCTGTCTCTCCAATCTATTCCCATCCGCCTCAATGCATGTAGTAGCCTTCTCCAGTCAACTCTATCAAATGCTTTTTCATAATCCACAAAGCATATATATACATCCTGACCATTCTGGCAGCTCCTCTCTGTTAGTACTCTTAGTGTTCCGATCGCATCCCTAGTTCCCATGCCCTTTCTAAAACCAAATTGATCATCTCCCAGCCCCTCAATTGCCTCTGTCTTTGCTTGCACTCTCTTTGCTAGTATTCTTATCATGACTTTTGACGCATGGGTGAGGAGGCTAATGGTCCTGTAATCCTCGCATGCTGTTGCATTTGGTTTCTTTTTAATTGGTATTATTATGGATTGCAGGAAGTCCTCTGGCCATTCTCCCGTTGTGTATATATCTTGGCATATCCTTATTAGTTCTTTCATGGCACCATCCTCCAGACTTTTGAGCATCTCTGCTGGTATGTTGTCTATTCCCTCTGCTTTGTTGTTTTTCAGTTCCTTTATGGCCGCTCTTACCTCCTCTCCCAGCACCTCTGGGCCAATATCCTCCTCTCTCCCTCGAGTCTCCTCTTCCTTCTCCAGTCCCTGATTGTCATGCAATTCTCCCTCTTCACTTCTGTAGAGTTCCTCCACGTACTCCTTCCATCGGTTCTTAACTTCATTTGTTTCATTTAGGAGTCTACCTTGTTTGTCGCTAACCTCTATTCCTCCTCCTCCTTTTCCCGGTTTCCTAGATATCTGTTTCACCTTTTCGTACACTTTGTCATATCTTCCCTGTTGCTGTAAGTCTTCTAACTCTTGACATTTCTCGTCCCACCATTTTTCCCTTGCCTCTTCTGTTGTTCTTCTCAGTTTGTTGTTTAATCTTCTATATTCTTGCCTTGCTTTTTCGGTGCTTTGGTGTTTCCATTTCCTCCGTTCCTCCATCTCTTCTATCATTTCTCTTGTTACCCACGGTTTCCTAGCAGGTACTCTCTCTTCTGCTCCGACGATGTCATTGGCGCTCTGTATGATATTGTCTTTCAGTCTTTTCCATCTCTCTTCTATGGATTTTCCCTCGTATTCTCTTAGATTTTCTTCTATTTTCTTTCCCAGTTCGTTGCTCTTTTCTTTCAGGTTCTTTTTATTCCATCTCTGTCTTATCTTCTTTTTCCTCTTGATGAATTTCAGTTTTATCTGGGCCTTCATGATGATCAAGTTGTGATCTGTGTCTGCGTCTGCTCCCGGCATTGCTCTTGCATTCTTGACACTGTTTCTGTATCTGTGTCTTACCATTATGTAGTCCAGCTGATATCTTGCCATATCTCCCGGGGATTTCCACGTGTACCTACGTCTCTTCTCGTGCTGAAACCAGGTGTTTGTCAGTATTAGTTCTCTTCTCTCACAGAACTCCGCTAGTTTTTCGCCTCTGCTATTTCTCTTCCCCAAACCATACTTTCCAATGCATTTTCCCTCCGCTCCTTCTCCCACCACTGCGTTCCAGTCTCCCATTATGACTACATAATCTGTTCCCTTGGTTCTATCCAGTATTTCCTCCAATCTCTCATACATATCGTCTACTTCTTCATCTTTGTGCGTTGTTGTTGGCATGTATATCTGTATTATTACTATATCTACTGGTTCTGCCTTTATTTTGACCTCAATCATCCTGCTTCCATATCTTTCAATCTTTATTATGGACCTGGCAATCTTCTCTTCTACCAGAACAGCTACACCGTTTTGGTTGTTTTCTCCTCCTGTGTGTATGATTCTTATTCCATCACTATTAAAGTCTCCCTCCTCCTTCCATCTTGTCTCCGCCAGCCCCATAACATTCAATTTTGATCTTTTCATCTCCCCTATGACGTTTGCAAGCTTCCCGGGTCTTAGCATTGTGCGGACATTCCATGTCCCTATTTGTATCTTGTTTTTCTGATCTTTCTTCATGTTGATTTTGCAGGGGTTTCGCTGGTTGACGACCGAGGAGGCCCCACCCCCTCCCCTGCCGGACGCGACTCTTCCCGGTATCCAGGTTGAATCGTTGACGTCGTTGGCTTTTTTCTCTAGTGGCTTCATCTTCTATATACTTGGGATATATAGAGAGGTGGTCTCCCAAGTCCTTCCTCTCGGTGTTTTTCTCGAGACACCATCTCTCTCTTGCGTTGACGAGTTCCATCATCCGTCCTTCAGAAGTTTCTCCTCTGGGTACTCGCATATCCCGGCGAGGACTCGGTCGTCCACCACGCACTTTGTTTCCAACAGGGGTACCACGAGAAGGTGGCGTGGTGGGCAATTGAGCAGCAGAGGCTTTTTGAGACGCTTGCTGCCCCATTTCGGCCCCCTCGTGGGATTAGATTAACTAATTGATGGTCAGCTACTTTGTTTCTGTCTGCGAAGGGACAACGAAACACAATCCCATATGCACTCTAGCAAAATATCAAATAGGGAAAAATTTGCGGAAAAGAAATTGCTAAGATTATTGCTCGGCTACTTTGCCTGAAAACAGAGGTAGCGGGAAAAGATTCTTCTATAAAAGAAAGGAATTAATGAGAGGAAAGCTAAATAAGAATCTGAAGAAAAGAATTATCAAGTCTATGATATGGAGTGTGGTGTTATACGGATCAGAGACATGGACTCTAAGGAAGGAAGACATCAGAAGATTGGAGGCCTTCGAGATGTGGATATGGCGAAGAATGGAGAGAGTCAGCTGGATGGATCGGAGGACAAATGAAGACATACTACAAATGGTGGACGAAAAAGATCCATGATAGGGATAATACGAAGCCGACAAAGAAAATGGTTGGGCCACATCATGAGAGGAGACTCCCTTCTAAGAATTATAATTGAGGGAAGAATGGAGGGGAAGAAGACACGAGGAAGACCGAGAATGATGTTGTTGGACTGGATGTTGGAGGAAGATTACAGCAAACTAAAGGAAAGAGCCAGAAAACGTGATGAATGGCGAAATTGGACGTACGAACCTGCCTAGCAAGGCAGAGAACCCAACAAATATCTGGCAAATGAAAGGCTGAGTCAGTCGACCTTTGGAAGGGAAGCGGGAACCTATCCCGCGTTCGCGCTTATCTTCTGCTCTTCGTGCCAGAGTGTTACCATAACCATAAAAGCCCCCTCCCAAAATTGTTCATCGCAATAAATGACTTCTTGTTTCGTACATTTGAATCTAACATTATATCACGATCCAAAAAACGTTCTATATGTGCATGCACTCTGTCCAAACTAAACCTGGATTAACCGAGAATACATGACCGTTTTATTCCACAAGCGGACAATCTCACACACTCGCAGATCGTTTATAATAAGAATGTTATATACTCTGTATAAATGTTTGTTCACCAAAGTGCGGATATGCAATTAGTTTAATAAAGAATATACTTACTTACTTAATTCATTTACACGTTCTATTAATTAAAATGGTATACCTGCAATTCGTGTAAGTAAGTAAGTAAGTATATCCTTTATTGAGAAGCACTAGCGAACGCACAGCACTGTACATGGCAAGATTAATACATTCAAACAAATAAACACAAATTTATATATGCAACAATGAATTGAATGAGAAGCTTTATTGTACATCAGGGGAACATAGAGGAAGAAGAGATAGGGGCTAGTCATAGGGGAAAATGAAGGGTTTAAATAGCCAGATCTAGGGAAAACATAGTTTATTTTTATAGCATCCGGGCAAGGAATCATTTCTGAGACAGGTTGTCAAACATGGGAAGCTCACGGTTATGGGACCGTGGCCGCAGGGAGTAATCGGCGGAGGTCAATAAATATTAGACCCCTGGTATGCTAAATGTTTGGGACTGGAAGGTGTGCGTCATAAGGTTAAATTGTCTAAGTTTTACACGTCGTATCAAATATTTAACGCCATCCGGGGGGCGGCTGGCGTTAACCTAGATCTAACCTTACATAAAATTAAGCCTCTGATAAATTTATTACTTCGTTTCCATGGCTACCTTTCTTCCAGGTCAGATTACTGTCTTGACTGTCAGACGTTTCGTGGATAATACCGAGTAGTCGAGAGTTTCAGTTCAACGATACTTTCTGGTGGTGATAACAAAGATCATTAGCGTCGGCCTCCTCCTTTATCCAGGCTTGGGACTGGCACTGTCAGAGTGTAAACAGTGGCGGAGTAAAATTAATAATGCCAAGAGCATACTCGGAGTACACTCGGACTGCACCCGGTGCTTAAGTTAAGTCACTTTCATTTGCCAGATAGCGTTGGTGAAATGAGCAATAAGACGTGATGGGCGCCTTGCATAGCTGCCAAAACAGTTAAATTCGACTCCCGTAATTAAGTAATCAACAGTTAGGCCGATACTTGTCTGCAAACAGCAGCTTTCTAGTAATAATACCGATTAATCAAAATAAGATATATATATCTTCGGAATCAAGCGATTTAAAGGTATCTAAATATAAGCCTACTTTACACGTAGTAGTATCGAATGTTTTACGACATCTGATGACTGCCAACGTTTCTAATGTAGATCTTACTTAATATATAAGACTAGAAGAAGCTACGGAATAAAAATAGCTCCGCAACATTTTGACTTATTATAATTTAATTTAAAATACCGTGTCAAAAATATCGATACTAATGTATTATGAACTTTTTGCAATGGTTTGGGCCATCGACGGCCCTGCTTGAGTGACACGCTGTCGGTGACGAATATTCTACTGTATATCGGAAAACTCGCAACCTTGTCCACTCCGAGCAGTGTATAAATATGCTTCTTATGTCGAGATTTTTGACACCTCTAAATAGTGTTCTGCCAATGTTATATTTGTTGGGTTACGTTGCGAAATTTCATGTTGATTGGCAGATTGCAGTTGACTAAATAATCTCGTGTTAATTAAATCGAACGGCTTCTGCCGGTCATTTCTTTCTTGAGGAACAAACTATCTTAGTTTGTTGACTTAACTTAAGCACCGGGTGCAGTCCGAGTGTACTGCCGAGTATGATTCTCGATTGACTTGAAGCAGCAATGGAACAGATAACTGCGACACGTTTCTATCTGCGCAGGGTAACTTCATCAACTTGCGCACTCCACATGCCTCTAGAGCGGCATCAAAGAAAAACAAAATTGGCGTAAGACAAATAGCTAAAGACTATTATTACTCGCCTTCTTTATCTCGAGACCGATATGTAGTATAAGCCGTTCTTGTACTGAAATGTAATCCATGTATGTAGGTTTTTTGATTTAACACGGAACTGAGAGCTCTGCTTAAACACCTTTAAAACATCGTTAAATGATGTTATATAGGCATGAGACGCGAATTCCGTTTATCTTGAATCTGGCTACTTCAAGTTATAGGTCAATTGCTCGACCTCGACGTTAAGGAGACGGCTGAATTGTATTGTAAAGGCCGTGGCTTGTGTAGTAACGGCTGTAACTGGAGAATGAGTCTTGGCCAGAGGCGAGAGTAACTAAAGGGAAGTAATGCTGAATCGGAGCGGCACGCCGAACTGAATGAGCACGTGGCTCAATAACGGGGTTGCTGAAGTCACTCTACGTCTCAGCAACATCAAGGTGTTAGCTAAAACTCGTCCAACCCTCCTCCTATCTCAGGACCCGGAATTCAGCTCTAACCGATTCTATTTGTGGCGCATCATGTTTGTATTGCGGAACCGGAAATCTTCTTCTTTGAAGCATCTGTGAAGCAGATGATGTTCTTAGCAGGCGCCTGAGGGCGCGAACTGTTTATAATGCTGAATCTGCAGCGCTTTTACTTTTCAATTCGCCAGTCAAACTCCGGCCGCCAGGCGTTGAGGGGCGCTAAATTTCGTATTTGAACGCGTTTTCTTGGCGCTGGCGAATTTTGCGTTCGAACGCTCCAGCTTCACACCACCGAAACCGCTAAAATCAGAATTTCCAATTGTTTAACGACGAACTGAAGTGGCTACTGGGGTCTGCGCGACGACTTTGAGGTGGTCCCTCGGGACCTGCCCGGCCTCGGCTGCGGGAGCTTACAGGCTCTTTTTCCTACAAAACCCATAGCACGGTTGTTGTATTGATGTCGATTTAAATTTGGCATAATGTGGCACTCACAGTTTTTACTCAAATGCATGAGCAGTTTTATGGAAATGTTGGACTGCTTTGAACTTTAACTTTGCTAAAACGAACCTCTCTTGACTTCAGGAGTGCCTGCCGGATTGCACAGGAGAAATTTCCCATTGTCTCCTTCTTTCTAACAAACAAATTTAATGTCTGTCAATCATTCATAGCTTGATTCAAAACTGCCGATTTTAAAGTGTCCTAAACCAGAAACCCTCATAAAGTCTTCAACGTCTGGCGTCTGGTGCGCTGTTAACACTTGCGTTTTGTGTTAACTAGGTCCTGAACCCACCAAAGATTGGTGAAGCATCTAGGCCATAATAGATTTGGAAGAACACGGTCAGCGATGGTAAGTATATCCTTTATTGAAACCAACTGCTAACCGTGTTTTTTCACATGCGGTTAATCAAATATAAGAAATTAAAGTATCTTACTAAGGTGTCCATAAGTTGTAACGAAACTTGTCTTTAGCGCACTTTAACATTTACAATAAGATAGCCACATCTATTCAAATCTTTTGAAGTCTGTAGCACCCAGGCAGTAGCAGTAGTTTCAGTTCAACGACACTGGAGAATTTCTTAGAAAAGAAGCGTCGCCCTAGTACTTTCAGTCTAGCAGGAGTGGCATTGAGAAGGTACAATCAGTGGCAGGAGTTTACCACCCAGAGCAGTAGTATTTTCCTGTTTCAGCAAACTGTAGCCGATAACAAAGGAATCATTAGCGTCACCGTCCTCCTTTCATCTAGGCTTGGGACTGGCACTTGTCGAAATTACGGGCGGAATTTGGCGGAGTTTACTACCCAGGCTGGATGGATCCGCTAATGAATTAACAGCAACGCGATGACAACATAGGGCGTTTCCGCAAACAAAAGTTTTTTTTGGCATAATTACAGCTCGTACCAGGCAAATGAGGTATAGGCCTATATATAGAATTGGAAAGAAACGATTACAAAGGTGTCTTCTAATTGTCAATCTTGTGCTTTTGTTTGTTAACCTGATTGCACGCCATCCTGACAGCTGTCGTTAATTACGGGACTCTGGATACAAAGTTTCGATCGTCTTTAAGAGGAAGTTTCAGAGTCATGCCGGTCAGGCACTTGGTTTATATTTCAGCGATGGTTTCTTTGCGCGCACAGGCGACCATCGTCGAATACTTCTTTTCCAGGCTTGGAAAACCGCAGGACTATACAAAAGGTACTCTGATAGTGGTGGAGTCCATAGCTTATTACTTTGGATGGATCAGAGTTTAGCTTTGACTTATCTTTAATGCTGGCTTATTGCACTGTGTTTCTTCTTAATTTCACTTCGAAATGTTCTTGTTTGACTTCTTCAATTTTTCCTACCTATCTAGGTAAACCCTAACTCATTTCTCTCCTGTATACTTTCACCTAACTCATCTGACACACTTGTTCACATTACCTCCTTCCCTTTCTTTGGATTGAGCAAATTAAATTTAAAAATTTGCGAAATCATCAGGTACTAAATTATGCAATAAACTTAATACTATATAATACAGTAAAATAAACAATCTTATAATCTAGATAAACAATCTGCTACAACATTTAATCGTCCTTTCTTATAATTAACTCTACATCAAAAGTTTGCAGTGCTAAAGCCCAACGCACCAGTTTAGCAGACTTAGACATAGATTCAGTCAGATAAGTTAAAGGATTGTGATCGGTAAAGATGTGAACTTTAGATCCAATTATTATCTCTTTCAACTTATTTAGAGCCCAAACAATAGCATAGGCTTCTTTCTCTACAGTTGCCCATCTCTTCTGGGTGTCAGTCAATTTCTGACTTATAAATGATACAGGGCGTTCTATTCCCTTATCATCCAGCTGTGTTAAAACAGCTCCTACTGCAAAATCACTGCTATCACAGTACAAATTAAAAGGTTTTCCAACATCAAAAACATATAAAACAACTTTAGAGCGTACAGCATCTTTAAGTAAATTAAATGCCTGTTGATGTCTATCAGTCCAATCAATCTTATCTGGAACATGTTTGCTTGTCAAATCAGATAGAGGCTTCGCAATCTGTGCAAAATCTTTGATAAACTGTCTATAGTAACCAAAAAATCCCAGCAACTGCTTAACTTGTTTCTTCGTTTCTGGGGTTTTCAAATTAATTAAACTTTCAATTCTATCTGGATTCATTTGAATCGTTCCAGAACCAACCACATGACCGATAAACTTTACCTCACTCTTACCAAAGATACATTTCTTTAAGTTCAGAGTAATGTTATGCAGTCTCATTTGCATTAAATATGCATCTAAATGCTGTAAATGAATCTTCCAGTCATCTGAATGCACAGCAATGTCATCTACATAGGGCTCAGCAAATTCATTTATAGGCTGTAAAACCATGTTAATTGCTTTAACAAATGTTCTTCCTGAGTTGATCATTCCAAAAGGAACACGAGTAAACTCGTACAGTCCATTGTGAGTAACAAAAGCAGTTTTCCATTGATCAGTTTGCTTAACAGGACAAGTCCAGTAAGCACTTCGACAATCAAAAATCGAGATCACATTTGATTTTCCAACTTTGTGCAAAACATCTTTCACAATCGGCATCGGATATTTACAATCCACAGTGAACGAGTTAATGTATCTGTAGTCGCAGGCAAGTCTCAGAGAACCGTCTTTCTTTTTAACAATTACCAACGGACTTGCCATTCTGCTCGAAGATGGTTTTATAATGTTGGCTTGAAGCATTTCTTTAATTTGTCGTTCAACTTCTGCTCGATAGATGAGTGGAATTCGGTAAGCCATAAATTCTTTTTCACGAAATTCCGGTTTCAGTTCAATTTCATGTTCAACCAATGTACATAGTCCAGGCTTTTCAGAAAATCGATCAGAATATTTGTTTAGTACTTCCAGCAATTGTTTTTGTTGAGTCAATGTTAAATGGTTAATCTGATCAGGATCAAGATTCAGTGAGTTCTTTTCATCTTGCAAGTCATTCTTCGTCAACAACTCAACCACTGAACCAAAGTCTTCATCTTCTTCAACGATTAATCCACAACTCATTGCTCTTGTAATGTACTTTCTGATTTTATTTGCGTGAATTATCTTTCGACAATCGTCACCCATATCAATCAAATAAGAGTACTTTGACCTTCGTTGTATGACAGTACATGGACCATGCCATCGTGAAATCAGTTTATTTGTTGAAGTCGGATACAACACAATAACTTTTTCACCCGGTTCAAATTCTTTATGTTTCGCTCTTTTGTTGTATTGATTCGTATACTGTAATTGCTTCTCTCGTGAATATGATTCTGCAAACAGTAATGCTTTTTCCATATTTGCTTTCATGTCTTTCAAGTACTTTTCTGGTTGGATTCCAATATGAGGTGGTAAATTAATTTCTCTTGTCCAACTTTCTTTTAGAATTGCCAGTGGTCCACGCGGAATCTTTCCATACACCAACATATAAGGAGCAATTCCAGTAGTTGCATTCGGTACTTCTCGTAATGCCCACACTGTAAACGGAATTACTTTATGCCATTGCCTTGGATTGTCAACAATTACATGATGGATCATTTTCTTGAATGTTTGGTTCCATCTTTCTACTAATCCAGCTGCCTCTGGATGACCTGGCGTATCAAATCTTGGACTACACCCCATTAAATTCAGAAATTCTCTTGTCAGACTCGCAGTAAAATTTGTTCCTTGGTCACTTGTGATCACAGAAGGTACACCAACGTTCATAAACAACTCCATCAAAGCATCACATACAGCTTTCGCAGTTAATGATTTCAACAGAAACACTGTAGGCCATCTTGTGCAAGAATCGACAATACATAAACAGTACTTGTGACCTGCAGCAGATGCTGGCTCGATTGGTCCTACACAATCCACCGTAATTCTTCTAAACGCCACATCTTCTCTTGGAATTGGAGTGATAGGAACCCTGTCCATCACCAAACTTCTTGCCTTTAACTGACATTTCTCACATGATTTGCAAAATTTCACTATATCTCTTCTCATCTTTGGCCACGTAAAAGACAACTTTATTCGTTCTCTAGTTTTCTCTTCTCCAAGATGTCCTCCAAATACTGATTCGTGAGCCAACTCCATCACTTTCATTCGTCGCTCTTTTGGTAACACCAATTGATATATCGTTTGCTCTAATATTCGATATCTCTTGTACAGTAAGCCATTTACCACGCAGAATTCAGATTCTTTATCTGGTGCTAACGTCCACCATGCTTTCAATGATTCATCTTGTCTCTGCTGTTCTTCAAATTTCTTTGCGTCTGCAATCTGCATCTGTTGTTCTTCATCTTTCTCATTTTCTTCAAACAAATCTCCTATCTCCACATCACATTCATTATCCTCTTTCGTTTCATTTAGATTACCATTCTTGCATGCAGCCATCTCTTGTTCACTCATTTCTGCTGTTATACCGTCTTGCATTAAACTTTGTTGATCATCACTTTCGTTTTCCTCTTCACTTGAACTTTCAGTTTCACTTTCCTCTTCGACTTCTATCACTTTCTTTCGCTGACTCTGCAATCTCGTCGTTACATTCGCTTGCACATCTCCTTGTATCATTTTCACTTGTGGCACGGCTTTAAGTTCTGCAATGATTTCTGGATGCAACAAGAATCTTTCTGTGCTTCCCATTTTTGCAATACTAGCACACATCAATGTCACATAAGGTGTAAGTGAACATTTGACTTTATGCGGAATTACCTCTTCTTCCACATCGTTACAACACAGCCTTACATCAACTTTCACCAACTTTGCAGGAATGGCATCTCCTGCCACGCATTGTAAGTTCACTTTTCCAATCTGCTCCACCTTCATGCCTTCCAGTAATTCTTCACTAATCACCGGAACCTCTGCTCCAGAATCAATCAGTGCTTTTACTTTTATTGGTTCTTTTCCTGCTGTTCCACGAATTTCTACCTCGACGTACTGCAATACCACTTTCTTCAATGTTGTACTTTCATCTCTTCCAACCATTTCTTTCTGCATTCCATTGTGCAATAGAATTTCTTTCTGAATATCAGGTGAAAGGTGACATTTCATCACTGACTTTACTTCAGTTTCATTGTTCTGATGTTCTGTGGCTTGACTTTCAGAATTATCAACCACTTGAATTCGATTCACCCTCGAATGTTCTTGTTTTCCATAATTTGAGGCTGTAACAGGAACTGGACAGAATTTCATCAAATGCCTGTCTGATCCGCAGTTGTGACAACGTTTCACCACTGCACCTCGTTGTTCGATGCTTTCTTTTCTCTTATATGGAGTAAACGATGCATTGCCTTCTCTCGCGACAAACCTTGGTGGTGACTTGTTATATACCGGACGTTGTCTGGTCATCATCGATTCTCTATTCTCGTGAACAACCGGAGAATTTGGTTTCACTTCTGTACTTCTGAACTGATTTCCTGTTTCTTGATTGCTCTTCCAATGAAAACCAAAATTTGGAGTGAACTGTTGATTTCTTTTTACATTGGGTACAAAACCAAAACTTGTCTTATTCGGAATTGCCAAACCAATTCTATTATTCACATGAATGTCCGCTAGGTCTGCCACAACACTAGCTTCGTAACAATCAGTTCCTTCCTTCGACAATACAAACTGTAGTGGACCTGGTGGTAGTGATTCTTTCAACTTATCCGCCACTAATAAATCAAACAGCTTCTCAAAATTCTTTTCCACTTTGCGACTTTTCACATAATAGTTCAACAAGTTCTTCAGCCTAGCTGTAAACATTGTATACGTTTCTTCAGCTGTCTTCTTCGCATCAATAAACTTCGATCTGTACTCTCTCGGTGTCAACTTGAATTCTTTTAACAAGTGCTGTTTCACGATCTGATAATCGTCTAAATCATCGAATGACAATCTGTTTAGAACAGTTCTAGCTTTCGGAGTCATCAATGGCAATAGTAACTTCACCCAGAATTGTTCTTGCACGTTGAAACTACGAAACGCATTCTCAACCGTTTCGAAATATAATGGCACCTCCATCATATCGTTTGGCATTTTGGGTAACACATGTTTCATGGCATCACCAATTTTCTTTATTTTCGAAACCATCGTTTCACTTTCTTCCTGTTTCCTTTTCTGTTCTTCTCGTTCTTCTTCTCTTCTTTGCTCTTGAGCTTCTCTATTTTGCTTCTCCTCTTTGAGTTGTGCTTCTTTTAATGCTATTTTTTGTTGTTCCAACTTTAAACGTTCTTGTCTTTCCTCTTCCGCCTTCTCCATGCTTTCTTTCTGTAATTTCAGTTCTTCTTGTCTAACCTCTTCTGCTCGCTCCAACTCTGAAATTCGCACTTTTTCCTTTTCTTCTTCACGTAGTCTCTTCTCTTCAATCTGTTGCTGACGTATCTCTTCGTCACTTTTCCGCGCCCTTTCAAATTCAATCATCTGCTCTAATCTTCTCCTTTCAGCATCTTCTCTATCTCTTCTCAATTGCTCTAATTGAATCTCAAATTGCTGCTTTTGCAACTCAAGTTCTGCCACACGAACTTGCTCTGCTTTCTTTCTTTCTCTCTCTGAAGACGTAATTCTTCCTGTCGTGCATTTCTCTTCTTTCTCTCTCTGAAGACGTAATTCTTCCTGTCTCTGAAGACGTTCTGCCTTCTCTTCTTTCTCTCTCTGAAGACGTAATTCTTCCTGTCTTATTTCTTTCTCTTCTTGTCTCCGTTTCTCCTCTCTTTCTTTCTCGTCTTGTCTTCGTTTCTCCTCTTCTTTCTTTCTCTTCTTGTCTCCGTTTCTCCTCTCTTTCTTCTTTCATCATCATCCACTGCATCATCATCTCCATAGACATAAGTCCAGGCGGTTTTTCAATAACCTTTTCCACAGCACCGCCGACAGCACCTTCTTCTTCTTCTGCTTCTTCTTTAAGCCAGACTTCAGCTAGCGCTTCTAGCATGTCCTCACGTGACATATCTTCCAGTTTCTCTTCTTCAAAACCAGCCTTCAACAAGCGCTGTTTTAATCTTTCAGAAGACATCTTCTTCAGTTCTGCTTGTTTCTTGACACTTAATTTCTCCATCTTACTTCTTTACTTCAGTGCTGTCCTTTCTGGAAAACACGAGTTTTCTTTTGTGTTTGAAGTATTGGGGATTGTTCTTTGTTTGATAACAACCAACTTTTATACCTTTGTCGTTGAGGCTTTCGTTGTCGTAGATTTACCAATGATTTGAATGCGTATTCACCAGTCGACGTTGTTTCGAATCCCAGACGTTGTTTCGAATCCCAGACGTTGTTTCGAATCCCAGACGTTGTTTCGAATCCCAGACGTTGTTTCGAATTCCACCGCTGCTGCCACCAAATATGTCACCAACTCTTTTCTTTCTTAGTTGTGACCTACCTCAAGAACTTTCCTTATCTCTACATATAAATTGCTCAACGTCTTCTAACTGTTTAAGAATTAAATTGACACAGTTCTTTGAATGTTTCTTTCTTTCTTCAAACACAGTTTAATAACAACAACTCAACTCTTGCCTTAAAACAACTGTACTACACTGTATTGTTCAAATTTACTGTCATCAGCAGTTTCTAAGTTTGGCGCGCTAACTGCACGTGTAAAGAGAATCTACCGTCAGCCAATGTTTAGGCTACTTTAGGCCAAGCGCCCACGAGCCGACAGCGCAACTAAGGCCTAAGACTAAAACGCTTAACAATCGATACACATTATATATATATCAACCTAAAGAACACCTGTGCTCATTATATATGCAAAACATTTGTTCACATTACCTCCTTCCCTTTCTTTGGATTGAGCAGAGTTAAATTGAAAAGAGTTATTGAAAAGAGTTATTGAAAAGAGTTATTGAAAAGAGTTATTGAAAAGAGTTATTGAAAAGAGTTATTGAAAAGAGTTATTGAAAAGAGTTATTGAAAAGAGTTATTGAAAAGAGTTATTGAAAAGAGTTATTGAAAAGAGTTATTGAAAAGAGTTATTGAAAAGAGTTATTGAAAAGAGTTATTGAAAAGAGTTATTGAAAAGAGTTATTGAAAAAGAGTTATTGAAAAGAGTTATTGAAAAGAGTTATTGAAAAGAGTTATTGAAAAGAGTTATTGAAAAGAGTTATTGAAAAGAGTTATTGAAAAGAGTTATTGAAAAGAGTTATTGAAAAGAGTTATTGAAAAGAGTTATTGAAAAGAGTTATTGAAAAAAGAGTTATTGAAAGAGTTATTGAAAAGAGTTATTGAAAGAGTTATTGAAAAGAGTTATTGAAAAGAGTTATTGAAAGAGTTATTGAAAAGAGTTATTGAAGTTAGTTATTGAAAAGAGTTATTGAAAAGAGTTATTGAAAAAGAGTTATTGAAAAGAGTTATTGAAAAGAGTTATTGAAAGAGTTATTGAAAAGAGTTATTGAAAAGAGTTATTGAAAGAGTTATTGAAAAGAGTTATTGAAAAAGAGTTATTGAAAGAGTTATTGAAAAGAGTTATTGAAAAGAGTTATTGAAAAGAGTTATTGAAAAGAGTTATTGAAAAGAGTTATTGAAAGAGTTATTGAAAAGAGTTATTGAAAAGAGTTATTGAAAAGAGTTATTGAAAAGAGTTAAAAGAGTTATTGAAAAGAGTTATTGAAAGAGTTATTGAGTTAAAGAGTTATTGAAAGAGTTATTGAAAAGAGTTATTGAAAAGAGTTATTGAAAAGAGTTATTGAAAAGAGTTATTGAAAAGAGTTATTGAAAGAGTTATTGAAAAGAGTTATTGAAAAGAGTTATTGAAAAGAGTTATTGAAAAGAGTTATTGAAAAGAGTTATTGAAAAGAGTTATTGAAAAGAGTTATTGAAAAGAGTTATTGAAAAGAGTTATTGAAAAGAGTTATTGAAAAGAGTTATTGAAAAGAGTTATTGAAAAAGAGTTATTGAAAAGAGTTATTGAAAAGAGTTATTGAAAGAGTTATTGAAAAGAGTTATTGAAAAGAGTTATTGAAAAGAGTTATTGAAAAGAGTTATTGAAAAGAGTTATTGAAAAGAGTTATTGAAAAGAGTTATTGAAAAAGAGTTATTGAAAAGAGTTATTGAAAAGAGTTATTGAAAAAGAGTTATTGAAAAGAGTTATTGAAAGAGTTATTGAAAAGAGTTATTGAAAGAGTTATTGAAAAGAGTTATTGAAAAGAGTTATTGAAAGAGTTATTGAAAAGAGTTATTGAAAAGAGTTATTGAAAAGAGTTATTGAAAAGAGTTATTGAAAGAGTTATTGAAAAGAGTTATTGAAAAGAGTTATTGAAAAGAGTTATTGAAAAGAGTTATTGAAAAGAGTTATTGAAAAGAGTTATTGAAAAGAGTTATTGAAAAGAGTTATTGAAAAGAGTTATTGAAAAGAGTTATTGAAAAGAGTTATTGAAAAGAGTTATTGAAAAGAGTTATTGAAAAGAGTTATTGAAAAGAGTTATTTGAAAAGAGTTATTGAAAAGAGTTATTGAAAAGAGTTATTGAAAAGAGTTATTGAAAGAGTTATTGAAAGAGTTATTGAAAAGAGTTATTGAAAAGAGTTATTGAAAAGAGTTATTGAAAAGAGTTATTGAAAAGAGTTATTGAAAGAGTTATTGAAAAGAGTTATTGAAAGAGTTATTGAAAAGAGTTATTGAAAGAGTTATTGAAAAGAGTTATTGAAAAGAGTTATTGAAAAGAGTTATTGAAAAGAGTTATTGAAAAGAGTTATTGAAAAGAGTTATTGAAAAGAGTTATTGAAAAGAGTTATTGAAAGAGTTATTGAAAAGAGTTATTGAAAAAGAGTTATTGAAAAGAGTTATTGAAAAGAGTTATTGAAAAGAGTTATTGAAAAAGAGTTATTGAAAGAGTTATTGAAAAAGAGTTATTGAAAAAGAGTTATTGAAAAAGAGTTATTGAAAGAGTTATTGAAAAGAGTTATTGAAAGAGTTATTGAAAAGAGTTATTGAAAAGAGTTATTGAAAAGAGTTATTGAAAAGAGTTATTGAAAAGAGTTATTGAAAGAGTTATTGAAAAGAGTTATTGAAAAAGAGTTATTGAAAAGAGTTATTGAAAAGAGTTATTGAAAGAGTTATTGAAAAGAGTTATTGAGAAAGAGTTATTGAAAAGAGTTATTGAAAAGAGTTATTGAAAAGAGTTATTGAAAGAGTTATTGAAAAGAGTTATTGAAAAAGAGTTATTGAAAAGAGTTATTGAAAAGAGTTATTGAAAAGAGTTATTGAAAAGAGTTATTGAAAAGAGTTATTGAAAAAGAGTTATTGAAAAGAGTTATTGAAAAAGAGTTATTGAAAAGATTTATTGAAAAGAGTTATTGAAAAGAGTTATTGAAAAAGAGTTATTGAAAAAGAGTTATTGAAAAGAGTTATTGAAAAGAGTTATTACTGAAAGAGTTATTGAAAAGAGTTATTGAAAAGAGTTATTGAAAAGAGTTATTGAAAGAGTTATTGAAAAGAGTTATTGAAAAGAGTTATTGAAAAGAGTTATTGAAAAGAGTTATTGAAAGAGTTATGAAAAGAGTTATTGAAAAGAGTTATTGTAAAAAGAGTTATTGAAAAAGAGTTATTGAAAAGAGTTATTGAAAAGAGTTATTGAAAAGAGTTATTGAAAAGAGTTATTGAAAAGAGTTATTGAAAAGAGTTATTGAAAAGAGTTATTGAAAAGAGTTATTGAAAAGGAGTTATTGAAAAGAGTTATTGAAAAAGAGTTATTGAAAAGAGTTATTGAAAGAGTTATTGAAAAGAGTTATTGAAAAGAGTTATTGAAAAGAGTTATTAAGAGTTATTGAAAAGAGTTATTGAAAGAGTTATTGAAAGAGTTATTGAAAGAGTTATTGAAAAGAGTTATTGAAAAGAGTTATTGAAAAGAGTTATTGAAAGCGAGTTATTGGAAAGAGTTATTGAAAGAGTTATTGAAAGAGTGCGATTGAAAAGAGTTATTGAAAAGTGCTATTAAAAAGAGTTATTGAAAAGAGTTATTGAAAAAGAGTTATTGAAAAGGAGTTATTGAAAGAGTTATTGTAAAGAGTTATTAAAGAGTTATTTGAAAAGAGTTATTGAAAAAGAGTTATTGAGAAAGAGTTATTGAAAAGAGTTGTTGAAAGGAGTTATTGAAATAGTTATTGAAAGCGAGTTATTGAAAGAGTTGTTGAAAGTGAGTTATTGAAAGGAGTTATTGAAGAGTTATTGAAAAGAGTTATTGAGCAGTTGCTTATTGAAAGGAGTTACGGAAAAGTGTTAAGGCGGTGAAATGTGTGCGGCTGGAAAACAGTTATTGCTTTGAAGCGAGTTAGCTTGTGAGCTGCTTATTGAAGGAGTTATTGAAAAGGAGTTAATAGTGAGTTATTGAAAAGAGCGGCTGGTGCGCGATTTATTGGAAAGAGTTGATGAAAAGTGCGATTGAAAGATTGAGTTATTGAAAAAATTATTGAAAGAGCTATTGAAAGAGTGAGAGCAATAGCGATATTTAAAAGCGCCATTGAAAACCGTTAATAAAAGAGCATTAGCGAGCGCTGGCTTGTTGAGCGGTCATACCGAAGTATTAAAGAGAGCCGGTTGTTGGCCGGCGCTGCTGGGTCTGAAGGAGCGATTGAAAAATTGAGTTATTGAAAAGAGTTATTGAAAAGTTATTGAAAAGTTATTGAAAAGAGTTATTGAAAAGAGTTATTGAAAAGAGTTATTGAAAAGAGTTAAGTTGAAAAGAGTTATTGAAAAGAGTTATTGAAAAGAGTTATTGAAAAGAGTTATTGAAAAGAGTTATTGAAAAGAGTTATTGAAAGAGTTATTGAAAAGAGTTATTGAAAAGAGTTATTGAAAAGAGTTATTGAAAAGAGTTATTGAAAAGAGTTATTGAAAAGAGTTATTGAAAAGAGTTATTGAAAAGAGTTATGAAAAAAAGAGTTATTGTTAAAAGAGTTATTGAAAAGAGTTATTTGAGTTAAAAAGTTATTGAAAAGAGTTATTGAAAAGAGTTATTGAAAAGAGTTATTGAAAAGAGTTATTGAAAAGAGTTATTGAAAAGAGTTATTGAAAAGAGTTATTGAAAAGAGTTATTGAAAAGAGTTATTGAAAAGAGTTATTGAAAAGAGTTATTGAAAAGAGTTATTGAAAAGAGTTATTGAAAAGAGTTATTGAAAAGAGTTATTGAAAAGAGTTATTGAAAAGAGTTATTGAAAGAGTTATTGAAAAGAGTTATTGAAAAGAGTTATTGAAAGAGTTATTGAAAAGAGTTATTGAAAAGAGTTATTGAAAAGAGTTATTGAAAAGAGTTATTGAAAAGAGTTATTGAAAAGAGTTATTGAAAAGGGTTATTGAGTTATTGAAAAGTTATTGAAAAGAGTTATTGAAAAGAGTTATTGAAAAAAGAGTTATTGAAAGAGTTATTGAAAAGAGTTATTGAAAAGTTATTGAAAAGAGTTATTGAAAAGAGTTATTGAAAAGAGTTATTGAAAAGAGTTATTGAAAAGAGTTATTGAAAAGAGTTATTGAAAAGAGTTATTGAAAAGAGTTATTGAAAAGAGTTATTGAAAAGAGTTATTGAAAAGAGTTATTGAAAAGAGTTATTGAAAAGAGTTATTGAAAAGAGTTATTGAAAAGAGTTATTGAAAAGAGTTATTGAAAAGAGTTATTGAAAAGTTATTGAAAAGTTATTGAAAAGAGTTATTGAAAAGAGTTATTGAAAAGAGTTATTGAAAAGAGTTATTGAAAAGAGTTATTGAAAAGAGTTATTGAAAAGAGTTATTGAAAAGAGTTATTGAAAAGAGTTATTGAAAAGAGTTATTGAAAAGAGTTATTGAAAAAATTGAAAAGAGTTATTGAAAAGAGTTATTGAAAAAGAGTTATTGAAAAGAGTTATTGAAAAGAGTTATTGAAAAGAGTTATTGAAAAAGAGTTATTGAAAAGAGTTATTGAAAAGAGTTATTGAAAAGAGTTATTGAAAAGAGTTATTGAAAAGAGTTATTGAAAAGAGTTATTGAAAAGAGTTATTGAAAAGAGTTATTGAAAAGAGTTATTGAAAAGAGTTATTGAAAAGAGTTATTGAAAAGAGTTATTGAAAAGAGTTATTGAGTTAAAAGAGTTATTGAAAAGAGTTATTGAAAAAGAGTTGAAAATTTGAAAAGAGTTATTGAAAAGAGTTATTGAAAAGAGTTATTGAAAAGAGTTATTGAAAAGAGTTATTGAAAGAGTTATTGAAAGAGTTATTGAAAAGAGTTATTGAAAAGAGTTATTGAAAAAGTTATTGAAAAGAGTTATTGAAAAGAGTTATTGAAAAGAGTTATTGAAAAGAGTTATTGAAAAGAGTTATTGAAAAGAGTTATTGAAAAGAGTTATTGAAAGAGTTATTGTTATTGAAAGAGTTATTGAAAAGAGTTATTGAAAAGAGTTATTGAAAAGAGTTATTGAAAAGAGTTATTGAAAAGAGTTATTGAAAAGAGTTATTGAAAAGAGTTATTGAAAAGAGTTATTGAAAAGAGTTATTGAAAAGAGTTATTGAAAAGAGTTATTGAAAAGAGTTATTGAAAAGAGTTATTGAAAAGAGTTATTGAAAGAGTTATTGAAAAGAGTTATTGAAAAGGAGTTATTGAAAAGAGTTATTGAAAAGAGTTATTGAAAAGAGTTATTGAAAAGAGTTATTGAAAAGAGTTATTGAAAAGAGTTATTGAAAAGAGTTATTGAAAAGAGTTATTGAAAAGAGTTATTGAAAAGAGTTATTGAAAGAGTTATTGAAAAGAGTTATTGAAAAGAGTTATTGAAAAAGAGTTATTGAAAAGAGTTATTGAAAAGAGTTATTGAAAAGAGTTATTGAAAAGAGTTATTGAAAAGAGTTATTGAAAAATTGAGTTATTGAAAAGAGTTATTGAAAAGTTATTGAAAAGAGTTATTGAAAAGAGTTATTGAAAAGAGTTATTGAAAAGAGTTATTGAAAAGAGTTATTGAAAAGAGTTATTGAAAAGAGTTATTGAAAAGAGTTATTGAAAAAAGAGTTATTGAAAAAAGTTATTGAAAAGAGTTATTGAAAAGAGTTATTGAAAAAAGAGTTTTGAAAGAGTTATTGAAAAGAGTTATTGAAAAGAGTTATTGAAAAGAGTTATTGAAAAGAGTTATTGAAAAAGTTATTGAAAAGAGTTATTGAAAAGAGTTATTGAAAAGAGTTATTGAAAAGAGTTATTGAAAAGAGTTATTGAAAAGAGTTATTGAAAAGTTAGTGAAAAGAGTTATTGAAAGAGTTATTGAAAAGAGTTATTGAAAAGAGTTATTGAAAAAAGAGTTATTGAAAAGAGTTATTGAAAAGAGTTATTGAAAAGAGTTATTGAAAAGAGTTATTGAAAAGAGTTATAGAGTTATTGAAAAGAGTTATTGAAAAGAGTTATTGAAAAGAGTTATTGAAAAGAGTTATTGAAAAGAGTTATTGAAAAGAGTTATTGAAAAGAGTTATTGAAAAGAGTTATTGAAAAGAGTTATTGAAAAGAGTTATTGAAAAGAGTTATTGAAAGAGTTATTGAAAAGAGTTATTGAAAAGTTATTGAAAAGAGTTATTGAAAAGAGTTATTGAAAAGAGTTATTGAAAAGAGTTATTGAAAAGAGTTATTTAGTTTGAAAAGAGTTATTGAAAAGAGTTATTGAAAAGAGTTATTGAAAAGAGTTATTGAAAAGAGTTATTGAAAAGAGTTATTGAAAAGAGTTATTGAAAAGAGTTATTGAAAAGAGTTATTGAAAAGAGTTATTGAAAAGAGTTATTGAAAAGAGTTATTGAAAAGAAAAGAGTTATTGAAAAGAGTTATTGAAAAGAGTTATTGAAAAGAGTTATTGAAAAGAGTTATTGAAAAGTTATTGAAAAGAGTTATTGAAAAGAGTTATTGAAAAGAGTTATTGAAAAGAGTTATTGAAAGAGTTATTGAAAGTTATTGAAAAAGTTATTGAAAAGAGTTATTGAAAAGAGTTATTGAAAAGAGTTATTGAAAAGAGTTATTGAAAAGAGTTATTGAAAAAGAGTTATTGAAAAGAGTTATTGAAAAGAGTTATTGAAAAAAGAGTTATTGAAAAGAGTTATTGAAAAGAGTTATTGAAAAAAAGAGTTATTGAAAAGAGTTATTGAAAAGAGTTATTGAAAAGAGTTATTGAAAAGAGTTATTGAAAAGAGTTATTGAAAAGAGTTATTGAAAAGAGTTATTGAAAAGAGTTATTGAAAAGAGTTATTGAAAGAGTTATTGAAAGAGTTATTGAAAAGAGTTATTGAAAAGAGTTATTGAAAAGAGTTATTGAAAAGAGTTATTGAAAAGAGTTATTGAAAGAGTTATTGAAAGAGTTATTGAAAAGAGTTATTGAAAAGAGTTATTGAAAAGAGTTATTGAAAAGAGTTATTGAAAAGAGTTATTGAAAAGAGTTATTGAAAAGAGTTATTGAAAAAGAGTTATTGAAAAGAGTTATTGAAAAGAGTTATTGAAAAGAGTTATTGAAAAGAGTTATTGAAAAGAGTTATTGAAAAGAGTTGAAAAGAGTTATTGAAAGAGTTATTGAAAAGAGTTATTGAAAAGAGTTATTGAAAAGAGTTATTGAAAAGAGTTATTGAAAAAGAGTTAAAAAAAGAGTTATTGAAAAGAGTTATTGAAAAGAGTTATTGAAAGAGTTATTGAAAAGAGTTATTGAAAAGAGTTATTGAAAAGAGTTATTGAAAAGAGTTATTGAAAAGAGTTATTGAAAAGAGTTATTGAAAAGAGTTATTGAAAAGAGTTATTGAAAAGAGTTATTGAAAAGAGTTAAGAGTTTGAAAAGAGTTATTGAAAAGAGTTATTGAAAAGAGTTATTGAAAAGAGTTATTGAAAAGAGTTATTGAAAAGAGTTATTGAAAAGAGTTATTGAAAAGAGTTATTGAAAAGAGTTATTGAAAAGAGTTATTGAAAGAGTTATTGAAAAGAGTTATTGAAAAGAGTTATTGAAAAGAGTTATTGAAAAGAGTTATTGAAAAGAGTTATTGAAAAGAGTTATTGAAAAGAGTTATTGAAAAGAGTTATTGAAAAGAGAGTTATTGAAAAAGAGTTATTGAAAAGAGTTATTGAAAAGAGTTATTGAAAAGAGTTATTGAAAAGAGTTATTGAAAAGAGTTATTGAAAAGAGTTATTGAAAAGAGTTATTGAAAAGAGTTATTGAAAAGAGTTATTGAAAAGAGTTATTGAAAAGAGTTATTGAAAAGAGTTATTGAAAAGAGTTATTGAAAAGAGTTATTGAAAAGAGTTATTGAAAAGAGTTATTGAAAAGAGTTATTGAAAAGAGTTATTGAAAAGAGTTATTGAAAAGAGTTATTGAAAAGAGTTATTGAAAAGAGTTATTGAAAAGAGTTATTGAAAAGAGTTATTGAAAAGAGTTATTGAAAAGAGTTATTGAAAAGAGTTATTGAAAAGAGTTATTGAAAAGAGTTATTGAAAAGAGTTATTGAAAAGAGTTATTGAAAAGAGTTATTGAAAGAGTTATGAAAGAGTTATTGAAAAGAGTTATTGAAAAGAGTTATTGAAAAGAGTTATTGAAAAGAGTTATTGAAAAGAGTTATTGAAAAGAGTTATTGAAAAGAGTTATTGAAAAGAGTTATTGAAAAAGAGTTATTGAAAAGAGTTATTGAAAGAGTTATTGAAAAGAGTTATTGAAAAGAGTTATTGAAAAGAGTTATTGAAAAGAGTTATTGAAAAGAGTTATTGAAAAGAGTTATTGAAAAGAGTTATTGAAAAGAGTTAGTTATGAAAAGAGTTATTGAAAAGAGTTATTGAAAAGAGTTATTGAAAAGAGTTATTGAAAAGAGTTATTGAAAAGAGTTATTGAAAAGAGTTATTGAAAAGAGTTATTGAAAAGAGTTATTGAAAAGAGTTATTGAAAAGAGTTATTGAAAAGAGTTGAAAATTGAAAAGAGTTATTGAAAAGAGTTATTGAAAAGAGTTATTGAAAAGAGTTATTGAAAAGAGTTATTGAAAAGAGTTATTGAAAAGAGTTATTGAAAAGAGTTATTGAAAAGAGTTATTGAAAAGAGTTATGAAAAAGAGTTATTGAAAAGAGTTATTGAAAAGAGTTATTGAAAAGAGTTATTGAAAAGAGTTATTGAAAAGAGTTATTGAAAAGAGTTATTGAAAGAGTTATTGAAAAGAGTTATTGAAAAGAGTTATTGAAAAGAGTTATTGAAGAGTTATTGAAAGAAAGTTAAACAGTTTTTGAAAGAGGGTTATTGAAAAAGAGTTATTGAAAAGGAGTTATTGAAAAGGGTTATTTAAAAGAGTTGTTGTTGAAAAGGGGTTATTGAAAGGGTTATTGAAAGGGTTATTGAGAGAAGAGTTATTGAAAGAGTTATTGAAAAGGGTTATTGAAAAAGAGGCATTAAAACAGACATTGAAAATAGTTATTGAAAAGGGTTAATCAAAGGAGTTATTGAAACAGTTACTGAAAAGAGTTATTGAAAAGGGTTATTGAAAAGGGATTGTGAAAAGGGTTATTGAAAAAGAGTTATTCGAAAAGGGTTAATGAAATGAGTTCTTGAAATGCGTTGATGAAATGAGTTGTTGAAATGAGTTATTAGTTATTGAAATGTGTTAGTGAAATGAGTTATTGAAATGAGTTATTGAAATGAGTTATTGAAAAGAGTTATTGAAAGAGTTATTGAAAAGAGTTATTGAAAAGAGTTATTGAAAAGAGTTATTGAAAAGAGTTATTGAAAAGAGTTATTGAAAAGAGTTATTGAAAAGAGTTATTGAAAGAGTTATTGAAAAGAGTTATTGAAAAGAGTTATTGAAAAGAGTTATTGAAAAGAGTTATTGAAAAGAGTTATTGAAAAGAGTTATTGAAAAGAGTTATTGAAAAGAGTTATTGAAAAGAGTTATTGAAAAGAGTTATTGAAAAGAGTTATTGAAAAGAGTTATTGAAAAGAGTTATTGAAAAGAGTTATTGAAAAGAGTTATTGAAAAGAGTTATTGAAAAAGAGTTATTGAAAAGAGTTATTGAAAAGAGTTATTGAAAGAGTTTATTGAAAAGAGTTATTGAAAAGAGTTATTGAAAAGAGTTATTGAAAAGAGTTATTGAAAAGAGTTATTGAAAAGAGTTATTGAAAAGAGTTATTGAAAAGAGTTATTGAAAGAGTTATTGAAAAGGGTTATTGAAAAGAGTTATTGAAAAGAGTTATTGAAAAGAGTTATTGAAAAGAGTTATTGAAAAGAGTTATTGAAAAGAGTTATTGAAAAGAGTTATTGAAAAGAGTTATTGAAAAGAGTTATTGAAAAGAGTTATTGAAAAGAGTTATTGAAAAGAGTTATTGAAAAGAGTTATTGAAAAGAGTTATTGAAAAGAGTTATTGAAAAGAGTTATTGAAAAGAGTTATTGAAAAGAGTTATTGAAAAGAGTTATTGAAAAGAGTTATTGAAAAGAGTTATTGAAAAGAGTTATTGAAAAGAGTTATTGAAAAGAGTTATTGAAAAGAGTTATTGAAAAGAGTTATTGAAAAGAGTTATTGAAAAGAGTTATTGAAAAGAGTTATTGAAAAGAGTTATTGAAAAGAGTTATTGAAAAGAGTTATTGAAAAGAGTTATTGAAAAGAGTTATTGAAAAGAGTTATTGAAAAGAGTTATTGAAAAGAGTTATTGAAAAGAGTTATTGAAAAGAGTTATTGAAAAGAGTTATTGAAAAGAGTTATTGAAAAGAGTTATTGAAAAGAGTTATTGAAAAGAGTTATTGAAAAGAGTTATTGAAAAGAGTTATTGAAAAGAGTTATTGAAAAGAGTTATTGAAAAGGGTTATTGAAAAGAGTTATTGAAAAGAGTTATTGAAAAGAGTTATTGAAAAGAGTTATTGAAAAGAGTTATTGAAAAGAGTTATTGAAAAGAGTTATTGAAAAGAGTTATTGAAAAGAGTTATTGAAAAGAGTTATTGAAAAGAGTTATTGAAAAGAGTTATTGAAAAGAGTTATTGAAAAGAGTTATTGAAAAGAGTTATTGAAAAGAGTTATTGAAAAGAGTTATTGAAAAGAGTTATTGAAAAGAGTTATTGAAAAGAGTTATTGAAAAGAGTTATTGAAAAGAGTTATTGAAAAGAGTTATTGAAAAGAGTTATTGAAAAGAGTTATTGAAAAGAGTTATTGAAAAGAGTTATTGAAAAGGGTTATTGAAAGGGTTGAAAGGGTTATTGAAAGGGTTATTTAAAAAGGGTTATTGAAAGGGTTATTGAAAGGGTTATTGAAAAGGGTTATTGAAAGAGTTATTGAAAAGAGTTATTGAAAGAGTTAATGAAAGAGTTATTGAAAGAGTTATTGAAAAGAGTTATTGAAAGGATTATTGAAAAGAGTTATTGAAAAGAGTTATTAGAAAGAGTTATTGAAAGAGTTATTGAAAAAGGTTATTGAGAAGAGTTATTGAAAGAGTTATTGAAAAGAGTTATTGAAAGAGTTATTGAAAAGAGTTATTGAAATGATTTATTGAAATGATTTATTGAAAATGTAAATCTTTTAAGAACTCTTTTCAATAACTCTTTTCAATAACTCTTTCATCAAATGCACTGGAGCCCAACACACAAATGTGATTCTCTTGTAAACCAAAATGCGGTTAGCAATTGCTACTTATTGACTTGCACATTAGTAGTTGATTTTCCATGGGCCCACCCTGTCTCCCCAAAAGACGTCACTGATTTTTTTTATATTTTGAATGGCCAAAAAGTACTGGGGCGAAAATATGCCTATACCCAGAACCTTGGTGAGTACTGGGGCAAAAGTTCATCGAAAATCATGATGGCGTACTACTATTATTAATTATTTTACTTGTCATTGAAATTCTTTTTATAATAATAGTAATTGCTATTATTAGTATTATTTAGGGAAGCGGAAGTTAAAGATTAAGCTAATTAATCGACTAATCATCTAGATTCCTTGTCATATCTGCATCACAGTAACGGGGTCGGATAAGTCACGGAACACAGCTTGTAACGTATCACGCTCCCTTCTGTGCCTTTCTTGGGCACCATCTCCCTGATGAGCGACAGACCCCTATGCTAACATACACCATGTGGTTTTCCTTTCAGACGTCAATTCAATCAATCAAATCTAATCAAATCTCCAATCAATCAATCAAATCATTGGATCCATGGTCATCTGTAATCGGCCTATCGGGTAATGAGTTTGTTGTTATCAATTCAATCATTAAATCTGTTTACTACTATTTATAATTATTGGCATTATTTTCTTATTATTATTTTTATTATTATTAAGTATAAGTATCTATTAAGGTTATCTTCTTCCGTTCGTACTCCCCTCCCCTTTTTTCCTCACCTCCCCTCGTCTCCCCTCGTTTCCCCTCGTCTCCCTTTCCCTCGTCCGCCGGTCGGACCGTTCGTCCGGCCGTCCGGTCTTCCGTTCGTACTCCCCTCCCCTTCCCTCGTCTCGTCTTTCCTCGTCTCGCCTCGTCGCCTCTCCCCTCGTGTGGCGGTCGGGCCGTTCGTCCGGCCGTCCATTCTTTCGTTCGTACTCCTCTTCCCTTTTCTCGTCTCGTCTTTCCTGGTATCCCCTCGTCTCCCCTAGAGTCGCCTTGAATCGTCTCGTCTCCCCTCGAATCGTTTCGCCTCCTGTCGAATCGTCTCGTCTCCCATCGAATCGTCTGCCCTTGATTCGTCTCGTCTCCCCTCGAATCGTCTCCACTTGATTCGTCTCGTCTCCCCTCCAATCGAGACGATTGGAGGGGAGACGAGACGACTCGAGGAAAGACGTCTCCCCTCCAATCGTCTCGTCTCGTCTCTTCTCGAATCGTCTTGTCTCCCCTCGATTCGTCTCGTTTCGTATCCCCACGAATCGTCTCGCATCCCCTCGAATCGTCTCGTCTCCCCTCATCCGGCCTTCCGTTCGTAAGACCCTCCTCTCCGTTCCCCTACCCTCGTCTGCCCTCGTCTGCCATCGTCTCCCCTCTCCTCGACCGGCGGTCGGACGGTGCACCTTGGAGTCACCAGCTGAAATGGATGGGTGACACACGGTGTGAGCGAGGATGGGGCTCCACCGACCATACTAGCCCGTACGTCCACCGACCGTCGGTCCATTCGGCCGTCCTTTCTTCCGTTCGTACACCCCTCCCCTTTTTTCCTCACCTCCCCTCGTCTCCCCTCGTTTCCCCTCGTCTCCCTTTCCCTCGTCCGGCGGTCGGACCGTTCGTCCGGCCGTCCGGTCTTCCGTTCGTACGACCCTCCCTCCCATCGTCTCCCCTGCCCTCGTCTCTTCGACCCTCGTCTCCCCTGCCCTCGTCTCCCCTCCCCTCCCCTCACCTCACTTCTCCTCGCCTCCCCTGGTCTCCCCTCTTTTCGACTCCCTCCCCTCATCCGGCGGTCGGACCGTTCCTCCACCCGTCCGTTCTTCCGTCCGTACGACCCTCTCCTCCGTTCCCCTCCCCTCGTCTCGTCTCCCCTCGAATCGTCTCCCCTTGATTCGTCTCGTCTCCCCTCGAATCGTCTCGTCTTTCCTGGAGTCGTCTCGTCTCCCCTCCAATCGTCTCGATTGGAGTCTCCCCTCGAATCAACTCGAGGAAAGACGTCTCACCTCCAATCGTCTCGTCTCTTCTCGAATCGTCTCGTCTCCCCTGGATTCGTCTCGTTTCGTATCCCCACCGAATCGTCTCGCATCCCCTCGAATCGTCTCGTCTCCCCTCGTCCAGCCTTCCGGTCTTCCGTTCGTACTCCCTCCCCCCCTCGTCTCGACCCTCCTCGTCTCGCCTCGTCCTCGTTCCCTCACTGGCGGTCGGACCGTTCGTCCGGCCGTCCATTCTTTCTCGTCCCCTCGTCTCCTTTCCTGGAATCGTCTCGTCTCCGAATCGTCTCGGCGGTCTCCCGTCGAATCGTCTCCGGCCGTCCGTTCTTCCGTTCGTAATCGTCTCGACCCTCCCCTCTCCCCCTCTCCTTCTGCCCTCTCGAATCGTCTCTCCCCTCGTCTGGCGGTCGGACCTCGTCCGCCGTCCGATCTTTCGTTCGTACGACCCTCTTCCTCTCTCGTCTCGTCTCGTCTCCCTCGAATCGTCTCGTCTCCCTCGAATCGTCTCGCCTCTTCTCGAATCGTCTCGTCTTCCCTCATCCGGCCTTCCGTTCGTACGACCCTCCCCTCCGTTCCCCTCCCCTCGTCTGCCCTCGTCTGCCATCGTCTCCCCTCTCCTCGACCGGCGGTCGGACGGTGCACCTTGGAGTCACCAGCTGAAATGGATGGGTGACACACGGTGTGAGCGAGGATGGGGCTCCACCGACCATACTAGCCCGTACGTCCACCGACCGTCGGTCCATTCGGCAGTCCTTTCTTCCGTTCGTACTCCCCTCCCCTTTTTTCCTCACCTCCCCTCGTCTCCCCTCGTTTCCCCTCGTCTCCCTTTCCCTCGTCCGCCGGTCGGACCGTTCGTCCGGCCGTCCGGTCTTCCGTTCGTACTCCCCTCCCCTTCCCTCGTCTCGTCTTTCCTCGTCTCGCCTCGTCGCCTCTCCCCTCGTGTGGCGGTCGGGCCGTTCGTCCGGCCGTCCATTCTTTCGTTCGTACTCCTCTTCCCTTTTCTCGTCTCGTCTTTCCTGGTATCCCCTCGTCTCCCCTAGAGTCGCCTTGAATCGTCTCGTCTCCCCTCGAATCGTTTCGCCTCCTGTCGAATCGTCTCGTCTCCCATCGAATCGTCTGCCCTTGATTCGTCTCGTCTCCCCTCGAATCGTCTCCACTTGATTCGTCTCGTCTCCCCTCCAATCGAGACGATTGGAGGGGAGACGAGACGACTCGAGGAAAGACGTCTCCCTCACCTCGTCTCGTCTCGTCTCTTCTCGAATCGTCTTGTCTCCCCTCGATTCGTCTCGTTTCGTATCCCCACGAATCGTCTCGCATCCCCTCGAATCGTCTCGTCTCCCCTCATCCGGCCTTCCGTTCGTCTCGTCTCCGTTCCCCTCCCCTCGTCGTCTGCCATCGTCTCCCCTCTCCTCGACCGGCGGTCGGACGGTGCACCTGGAGTCACCAGCGAAATGGATGGGTGACACACGGTGTGAGCGAGGATGGGGCTCCACCGACCATACTAGCCCGTACGTCCACCGACCGTCGGTCATTCGGCCGTCCTTTCTTCCGTTCGTACGACCCTCCCCTTTTTTCCTCACCTCCCCTCGTCTCCCCTCGTTTCCCCTCGTCTCCTTTCTCGTCCGGCGGTCGGACCGTTCGTCGGCCGTCCGGTCGGACCGTCCCTCGTCCGGCCGTCCGGTCTTTCGTTCGTACTCCCCTGCCCTCGTCTCCCCTCCCCTCCCCTCTCTCACTTCTCCTCCTCGTCTCCCTCTCTCCCTCCCCTCATCCGGCGGTCGGACCGTTCGTCCACCCTCCGTTCTTCCGTCCGTCGACCCCTCCTCCTCCGTCGTCTCGGGTCGAATCGTTCCCCTCGTCTCCCTCGGTCTCGTTTCCTGGACTCGTCTCCCCTCGTCTCGTCTCTCCTCCTCCGAGCTGTCCGTCTCGTCTCGATTCGTCTCTCTCCCGTTCGTCCGTCTCGAGCTAAAATCCGTCTTCTCCCCTCGTCTCGTACTCCCCTCCCCTCGTCTCCCCTCCTCCCGTCTCGTCTCCCCTCGAATCTCTCCGTTCCCCTCCTCGTCTCGTCTCCTCGTCTCGTCTCCTCGAGGTCGACGGTCGTCTCCTCTCGGACACTCGATGGGGCGGTCCGACCATACTAGGAGTCGTCCACCGAGCGGTCCATTCGTCAGTCCTTTCTTCCGTTCGTACTCCCCTCCCTTTTTTCTCACCTCCCCTCGTCTCCCCTCGAATCCCCTCGTCTCTTTCCTCGTCCGCCGGTCGACTCGTTCTCGTATCCCGGTCGAATCGTCTCGCCTCCCCTCGAATCGTCTCGTCGTCGTCGCCTCCCCTTCGTTCGTCCGTTCCCCTGCCCTCGTCTCCCCTCGTACTCCCCTCGTCTCCCCTCTCCTCGTCTTCTCCCCTTGGAATCGTCTCCTCCTCGTCTGGCGGTCGGACCTCCTTCTCGTCTCGTCCGGTCTTCGTCGTACGACCCTCCCCTTCTCTCCCCTCGTCTCCCCGAATCGGTCGGACTGACCCTCGTCTCGTCCCTCCGAATCGTTCTTCCTCGAATCGTCTCGTCTCTCCCCCGTCTCCCCTCGTCATTCTTCCTCTCGTCCCCTCCCCTCCCCTCGTCTCCCCTCGTCTCGAAAGGTTCCAAACTCTCCTCCTCGACTTCGTCCTCGGTTGGAAGGGGGAGACCGTTCGTCGGTCTCGCTGAAATGGATCGTCTCGTCTTCCCTCCCCTCCTTGGGTCTCTCCTCGATTCGTCTCGCCTCGTCTCCCCTCCTCTCGTCTCGCATCCGGTCGAATCGTCTCGGCTCGTCCTTTCTTCCGTTCGTACGACCCTTCCTCGTCCGTCGTTCCCCTCCCCTCGTCTCTCGCCCTCGTCTCGTCTCCCATCGTCTCCCCTCTCCTCGAATCGGCTCGTCTCCCTCGAATCGTCTCGTCCCTTGGACGTTCGTCTCCGTCTCCGTTCGTCTCCACTTGATTCGTCTCTCGTCTCCCCACCCTCGAGACGAGCCTCTCGTCTCCCCTTCCGACCGTCTCGACTAGCCCGTCCGTCCCCTCGACCGTCTCGTCTCATCCCCTCGAATCGCAGTCCTCTCCTCCTCACCTCCGCCTCCTCTCGTCTCCCCTCGAGTCCCCTCGTCTCGTCTCGTCTCCCCTCGTCCGGCGGTCGGACCGTTCGTCCGGCCGTCCGTTCTTCCGTTCGTACTCCCCTCCCCCTCCCTCCCCTCGTCTTTCCTCGTCTCCCCTCGTCTCCTCTCCCCTCGAATCGTCTCGTCTCCCCTCGCCGTCCGGTCTTCCGTTCGTACTCGAACTCCTCCGTCTCCCCTCGTCCCTCGAATCTCTCCCTCGTCTCGTCTCCCCGAAACTCCCTCGTCGTCTCCCTCCTCCCCTCTCGTCTCGTCTCCCCTCTCTTTCCCGGAATCGTCTCGTCTCCCCTGCACCTTGGAATCGTCTCAGCTGAAATGAATCGGGTGTCTCCTGTCGTCGTCTGAGTCTCCCATCGAATCGTCTCGCCCTCGATTCGTCTCGTCTCCCCTCGAATCGTCTCGTCTAAGATTCGTCTCGTCTCCCCTCCAATCGTCTGGCCCTCGTCTCGAGACCCCTCGACTCGAGGCCGTCTCGTCTCCCCTCTCCAATCGTCCAATCGTCTCGTCTCGTCCTTCTCGAATCGTCTTGTCTCCCCTCGAATCCTCCGTTTCGTCGTCCCCTCGAATCGTCTCGCCTCCCCTCGAATCGTCTCGTCTTCCCTCGTCCGGCGGTCGGACCGTTCGTCCGGCCTCTCCGTTCTTCCCCTCGTACGCCCTCGTCCCTCGTCTCGTCTCTCCTCGACCGGCGTCTCGGTCTCCTTCGAGTCGTCCAGCTGAAATCGATGGGTCACGGTCTTCCCTCGTGGGGCCCACCGACCATACTAGCCCTCGTCCTCCGACCGTCTCCCCTCGCCTCGTCGGACCGTTCGTACGGCCTCCCCTCTCCTCGACCGGCTCGGACGGTGCACCTGGAGTCACCCTGGATGGGTTTCACACGGTGTGAGCGAGGACCGTTCTCCACTTCCATACTCGTCCGTACGTCCGACCGTTCGTCCGGCCGTCCTTTCTTCCGTTCGTACTCCCCTCCCCTCCTCACCTCCCCTCGTCTCCCCTCGTCTCCCCTCGTCTCCCTTTCCCTCGTCCGGCGGTCGGACCGTTCGTCCGGCCGTCCATTCTTCCGTTCGTACTCCCCTCCCCTTCCCTCGTCTCGTCTGGTCTCCCCCTCGTCTCGCCTCGTCGTCTCGTCTCCCCTCGAATCGTCTCGCCTCCCCTCGTTCGTCTCGTCTCCGTCGAATCGTCTGCCCTTGATTCGTCTCGTCTCCCCTCGTCTCCCTTTTCTCGTCTCAATCCAATCGTCGAGGGGAGACGAGTACGACTCCTCGTCTCCCTCCAATCGTCTCGTCTCGTCTCTTCTCGAATCGTCTCGTCTCCCCTCGATTCGTCTCGTTTCGTATCCCCACGAATCGTCTCGTCTCCCCTCGAATCGTCTCGTCTCCCTTCGTCCAGCCTTCCGTTCATCCGTTCGTAAGACGTCCCCATTCGAATCGTCCTCTCCGTTCCCCTCCCCTCGTCTGCCCTCGTCTGCCATCGTCTCCCCTCGTCTGGCGGTCGGACCGTTCGTCCGGCCGTCCGATCTTTCGTTCGTACGACTCCTCTTCCTTCTCTCCCCTCGTCTCCCCTCGAATCGTCTCGTCTCGTCTCCCCTCGAATCGTCTCGCCTCTTCTCGAATCGTCTCGTCTTCCCTCATCCGGCCTTCCGTTCGTACGACCCTCCCCTCCGTTCCCCTCCCCTCGTCTGCCCTCGTCTGCCATCGTCTCCCCTCTCCTCGACCGGCGGTCGGACGGTGCACCTTGGAGTCACCAGCTGAAATGGATGGGTGACACACGGTGTGAGCGAGGATGGGGCTCCACCGACCATACTAGCCCGTACGTCCACCGACCGTCGGTCCATTCGGCAGTCCTTTCTTCCGTTCGTACTCCCCTCCCCTTTTTTCCTCACCTCCCCTCGTCTCCCCTCGTTTCCCCTCGTCTCCCTTTCCCTCGTCCGCCGGTCGGACCGTTCGTCCGGCCGTCCGGTCTTCCGTTCGTACTCCCCTCCCCTTCCCTCGTCTCGTCTTTCCTCGTCTCGCCTCGTCGCCTCTCCCCTCGTGTGGCGGTCGGGCCGTTCGTCCGGCCGTCCATTCTTTCGTTCGTACTCCTCTTCCCTTTTCTCGTCTCGTCTTTCCTGGTATCCCCTCGTCTCCCCTAGAGTCGCCTTGAATCGTCTCGTCTCCCCTCGAATCGTTTCGCCTCCTGTCGAATCGTCTCGTCTCCCATCGAATCGTCTGCCCTTGATTCGTCTCGTCTCCCCTCGAATCGTCTCCACTTGATTCGTCTCGTCTCCCCTCCAATCGAGACGATTGGAGGGGAGACGAGACGACTCGAGGAAAGACGTCTCCCCTCCAATCGTCTCGTCTCGTCTCTTCTCGAATCGTCTTGTCTCCCCTCGATTCGTCTCGTTTCGTATCCCCACGAATCGTCTCGCATCCCCTCGAATCGTCTCGTCTCCCCTCATCCGGCCTTCCGTTCGTAAGACCCTCCTCTCCGTTCCCCTCCCCTCGTCTGCCCTCGTCTGCCATCGTCTCCCCTCTCCTCGACCGGCGGTCGGACGGTGCACCTTGGAGTCACCAGCTGAAATGGATGGGTGACACACGGTGTGAGCGAGGATGGGGCTCCACCGACCATACTAGCCCGTACGTCCACCGACCGTCGGTCCATTCGGCAGTCCTTTCTTCCGTTCGTACACCCCTCCCCTTTTTTCCTCACCTCCCCTCGTCTCCCCTCGTTTCCCCTCGTCTCCCTTTCCCTCGTCCGGCGGTCGGACCGTTCGTCCGGCCGTCCGGTCTTCCGTTCGTACGACCCTCCCTCCCATCGTCTCCCCTGCCCTCGTCTCTTCGACCCTCGTCTCCCCTGCCCTCGTCGTTCCCCTCCCCTCACCTCACTTCTCCTCGCCTCCCCTGGTCTCCCCTCTTTTCGACTCCCTCCCCTCATCCGGCGGTCGGACCGTTCCTCCACCCGTCCGTTCTTCCGTCCGTATCGACCCTCTCCTCCGTTCCCCTCCCCTCGTCTCGTCTCCCCTCGAATCGTCTCCCCTTGATTCGTCTCGTCTCCCCTCGAATCGTCTCGTCTTTCCTGGAGTCGTCTCGTCTCCCCTCCAATCGTCTCGATTGGAGGGGAGACGAATCAACTCGAGGAAAGACGTCTCACCTCCAATCGTCTCGTCTCGTCTCTTCTCGAATCGTCTCGTCTCCCCTGGATTCGTCTCGTTTCGTATCCCCACGAATCGTCTCGCATCCCCTCGAATCGTCTCGTCTCCCCTCGTCCAGCCTTCCGTTCATCCGTTCGTAAGACCCTCCTCTCCGTTCCACTCCCCTCGTCTGCCCTCGTCTGCCATCGTCTCCCCTCGTCTGGCGGTCGGACCGTTCGTCCGGCCGTCCGATCTTTCGTTCGTACGACCCTCTTCCTTCTCTCCCCTCGTCTCCCCTCGAATCGTTTCGTCTCGTCTCCCCTCGAATCGTCTCGCCTCTTCTCGAATCGTCTCGTCTTCCCTCATCCGGCCTTCCGTTCGTACGACCCTCCCCTCCGTTCCCCTCCCCTCGTCTGCCCTCGTCTACCATCGTCTCCCCTCTCCTCGACCGGCGGTCGGACGGTGCACCTTGGAGTCACCAGCTGAAATGGATGGGTGACACACGGTGTGAGCGAGGATGGGGCTCCACCGACCATACTAGCCCGTACGTCCACCGACCGTCGGTCCAATCGGCAGTCCTTTCTTCCGTTCGTGTCATTTTTGCCACTGTCCGTTTTTCCCATTGTCTGTTTTTTCCCACCGTCCAATTTTGACTACTCGATTAGCTAATTCTAATTCTAATAGAATTAGCATCAGACGACAGCTAATCGAATTCTTATTGATTAGCAATTTTCAGCTAATTCTAATCGAAAATCTAATTGCTAATTGATTAGCTGCTGCTAATTCTAGTTCTAATCGATTACCTAGAAGAATTTGCTAATTCTAATTCTAATCGATTAGCAAATTTCAGGAGCTAATTCTAATTCTAATCGATTAGCAATTCTAGCTTTACTATGGTCGCCTAAGAAAGACTAGGGGGTTGAACCCTCCAACCCCCCGGCATTTCTCGCCATGGGGTAACTTAAGGTGCGCCTTTCATGTGCCTCTCCTGAAGCTATCGTATTAGCGAGAGACTAACAGACCAGTTTCTTGTTCTTTCAGATCCTGTTGCAGTTATCCGAAGTCTTGTTTGTCGACAGCTCGAAGACCTTATGCATGCATGCACTGGGAGACTATGTTAAAACACGTTTATTGTATTGCATTGTATTGAAACATTACTTCTATAAACATTTGTTTTGTTTAGACTATATATAAAGAACATTTTAGTTCGGTAAAAAACATTTTAGTTCAGTGTTTTCCATGTACAGGCTAGATGCTCCAATAACGTAATTGCTAATTGTTCGAAGTCAGTTTGACAAGATGTGGTGACGGTGGGATGGTGTCGCTAGGTTGTGGCTTTAGGTAGATTCGAACCTGCGACCCTACATTTACAAGGCATAGAACATACCGCTACACTACCGCAACCCTATAATAGAGACCTATTGTGCATCTTTTCATAACAAATATGCATTGTACTCTTTGAAGTGTTCGCAACACATTTTCTTCTCTTCCTACAGCCTTCTCAAAACCTTCTCTATGGGTTCTCGCACTGGAAGCGCTACTGACACCACGTGACGTATGTTTCGAAATTCTGAAACAGAACGGTGCATAGGGCTACATACAGGTCATGAGGGACCTACAATTCTCGGACTTCATTAACAACCCTGCTCATGTACTACTTGAACTATCCCCCCCCCATAAAACCAGCTAGGGCCTGTATATTCTATGCGTCCTCGTGCAAATAATAGAGTTATTATACCCGCTGCTGACGGTTTGGTCCGTGAAACATTTGCTATTAGGATGGTTTACTCTTGACCAAAATACTGCAGACGGCACAATTTGATAAACAATAGAAATTTAAATGTAACATTAAAGATTATAGGCCATTGTAAAATGCAAAACCAGAATGCGGGTTAGCAATTGGTGCATTAACGGATATCTTACTTATTTACTTACTTAAGTAAGTAAGTAAGATATGCAACCAATTGCATTGGCTTCCTCATTCAGTTTTAAGTCCTTGCTTTGGTCCTCAAATCCAAACTGGGACCTGCTCCAAAATACCCCAGGGACGTCATTCGTCCTCCTCTTTCTGCATCTTCTCATCGGCCTCTCCGATCTCTGGACCGGTCTGACTTGTTTGTCCCACGAGCTAGGATCACGATTGCTCAAACTCGATCCTTTGCCATCATTGGGCCCTCTTTATGGAATGCTCTTCCCTTCACTTTGCGTGAGACTTTCCTTTCTGGATCATTGTCTTCATCTCTCTCTCTTCTTAAAACCTATTTTTGCTCTCGGGGTTCTCGCACTGGGAGCGCTACTGAATGACCTCGGCTGTGAGCGGCGCTATATAAATTACTAATTACATTACATTATTCTATTGACGGACTTATAAAGCGCCTCTCACAGTACAACCTAATCAGTGCGAAGGGCTCCTCGAAAAAAGAGTTGATGGTATAAGATCCAGAATCTGGATGTTGCATCTTCTGGATGTTGTGGGCTGGATTAAGCGTTCCGGGACCCTTGGTCCGCTGTTATTCTTGAAGCTCATTATTTTTTTACTGTCCGATCACACACACTGACACTCGCACAGTTTTGGGGCAATTCTTAACGACATCTTGCGGCTTTCCAGGTCGATAACGTCGTCAGCTCAATAACTGTTCTCAAAGTCTGAGGATATTATTATAGATCGCTTGTTTGCTGTTTAACGACCACTGTGTGGTGGTAACAAAGACCATTCGCATCGCCCTCCTTCTTTATCCAGGCTTGCGGCTGGCACTGTCATGTCAGAAAGCAAACAGTAGCGGAGTTATTATAGATAGTAACACAGTTGGTCATTGTGTATAATAGGCCTATATATAATTTATATATTCGTTTAATTGAGAAAAACAATCTGACAAAAACGCAGAAATGCTAACATGAGGGATAATGGATAATTAAAGTTCATTAGAAGATTTTAGAATAAACCAGTAAATATTTTTATATAATGATCTGGGAATAAATTGAGAGTTGTCCTTAACACAGTACTGTTGTTGACACAGTTGTTGTAACGCAGTTGGTCAATGTATAATGCCCGGTGGAACTGTGTTCAAGGTGTTTAAAGAGACACTGCATTTCCGCGTATGTGGTCCAGCTTTTAACGACATAATTATCTTATGGCAACGAAGGCCATAATTTCTAGTATGATAAATTTAATACCTTTAAAAACTGCTAGTTTTACTGCAAGCTCAAAGAGGATCAGTGGGAATAAATAATTATTACAAAGGCTGCATTATGACTAATAATTTCTGATGACGTCAAACGGCCTTTGTTGTTTATGATGTCGTGAAACTCTCGTTCCTAGAACCTATCTGTGAAAATACATGTCAATTCTAAAACAAAATATTCCGAAAACGTGTTGAGAAACATCTTGATAAAATTATCGTCAGCGAATTCAATGCACATATCTTCATTCGCAAAATATTCCATAAATTTGTAAAGGAACTAATTGTTACCTGTTCATACATGTAGATAAATAATAATAAATAATATCTTTTCTTTAAATAATATCTTTTCTTTTTCATCTGTAATAGACACAAGAAATATTTCGAACTACAATTGAGAAATATTGAAAATATCTCGATAAAAGTCGAGATAAGTCGTCTTATTTTGCGAGATACTTTTCTTTAATCTTTGAAAACGCGATGTTCCAGGCAACCCGAAGATTTCTGAGCCCGTACAGCATATCCGTCAACAGCTTTCTGGCGTCCGTTACCAAGACGACGATGATCTCGATCATTCCAATGAGTATGAACGTCGATCCGATGCTCTGCGAATGCGGCGCCTCTACCGGTTGCTGGAGTGCAAAGTGGTCAACACGAGACGGAGGCTTTTCCGTTGGGTTGAAAGCTACCCCGAACGGTGGGGCAGATTGGGAATCGACCCAAGGGGGCGCTGGGACGTTAGTGACCACAGGGAGGGTTCGATGGAGGGTGGACGGATGGGTGGAGGGGGACTGGGCCTTTGTGGGGGTGGAAAGGGTAAAAGGCCATGAGGGAGCGATTCGGGGTTTAGTGGTTGAGAGGGAGGGAGTGGGAGCCGGAAGGAGAGGGGTTGAAGAGGAGGGGTTGGTGGTGTGAGTGGGTGAGGAGGATGAGTAAGTGGTGGTGTCAATGGGTGAGGAGGATGGGTAGGTTGTGGTTTCAATGGGTGAGGAGGATAGGTAGGTGGTTTCAATGGGTGAGGAGGATGGGTAGGTTGTGGTGTGAGTGGGTGAGGAGGATGAGTAAGTGGTGGTTTTAGCGGGTGAGTAGGATGGGTAGATGGTTTCAATGGTTGAGGAGGATGAGTAGGTGGTGGTGTGAATCGGTGAGGATGATGAGTAGGTGGTGGTGTGAGTGGGTGAGGAAGATGAATGAGTGGTGGTGTCAATTGGTGAGGATGCGTAGGTGGTGGTGAGAATCGGAGAGGAGGATGGGTAGGTGGTGGTGTCAATGGGTGAAGAGGATGAGTAAGTGGTGGCGAGAATCGGTGAGGAGGATGAGTAGGTGGTGGTGTCAATGGGTGAGGAGGATGGGTAGGTGGTGGTGTCAATGGGTGAGGAGGATGGGTAGGTGGTGGTGTGAGTGGGTGAGGACGATGAGTAAGTGGTTGTTTTAGTGGGTGAGGTGCTAGTGGTCGTAGGGAAGGAGGACGTGGTAGAGAAGGAGGAAGTGGTGGTGGAGGAGGACGTGGTAGAGAAGGAGGAAGTGGTGGTGGAGGGTGGAGGGGTGGAGTAATAGGGCGTGACCTGTGAAGTTTCTTGCGGAATCGTCGTTTCCATTTCCTCTCTTTGCATCCAGGTAACTGCATCTGGTATGTATGCTGTGAGAAAACCAATACAATTGTTATGTATTATAATTATTTGTATCATATTGTAGTGGTGCGGACCAATCAGAGGAGCTACCAGTTCGAGAGACAAAGAGAAAAAAGTGGTCTTGAGACAAAGAAAAGAGGTATTTCGCCCACCAGTTAGTAGGCCAAGTGGCAGTATCAGTAGTTGGATTAGCGGTGGTGGTGTACAACTGCTGCCGCTGGGACCGCAGCTGCTACTACCACAATCACCACCACCACCACCACCACCACCACCACCACCACCACCACCACCACCACCACCACCACCACCATTGATTCGTGAATAACTTTATCGGTTCGTCAATAACACTATCGGTTCGTCAATAAGTCCGTCAATAATTTTATCAGTTCGTCAATAACGTTATCGGATTGTCAATAAGTTTATTGTTTCGTCAATAACTTTATAAGTTCGTCAATAACCTTAACGGTTCGTCAATAACCTTACAGGATCGTCAATAACTTTATCGGTTCTTCAATAAGTTTCTGACGTGAGGATCTGATGTTCTTCGATAAGGTTGTATGTGTGTTACTATTACGGATTTTGTTTTATAATATACATTCTTTTTTACCCTAGAAACGAGTTTGTCTTCATTCGTATAGTAGCACCTTACATTATATATATATATATATATATATATATATATATATATATATAATGTCACAACATATATATGTCTCAGTTACTATGTGTCTGTATGATCGTGTCCCTCCCCGTCCGTCGTTACATTAAGCTGTTTGTGTGTGTAAATATGTTGCAGTTGACGGATGGTGCAGAGGTTTCCCTTAGCAACGGAAGAGTAAACAAAGCATTTGATTCGTCCAGTGACTGTGACGTAGTTGTGACGACTGATGATATCGAAAGTACGTAGCAACGTCTGCTAGACGATGACGTCGAAAGTGACGTCATGCATCGAACGAATCTTTGACGACTCATCCTCACCAGTGACGTCATTCGCAGTCTATTGACAGTTCAGCGGAATTAAGGATCGATCGAATCTATTTCTATTTCTGGGAGATTTTTATTCCGAGTTTCCTGGTCTGAATTCTTAAGCTTTTGTTGTCATTTGTTCACCTGACTTCAATGCAGATCATTATTGTCATTCCACGTAGTTTTGCATATTATCGATGCGCCTCTTCCCTCAATCGATTTGTCTATATGCGATGAAAGACAACACTGCCGCAGTTAGTCAGCTGCAACACTTCGGAGCGAGGCAAAGATTTCTCATTTTAACTGCCAATCTTTCTACCACTGTACAATGTAAGATGGCGATGGTCCAACGGTTTTCAGAGCTACTGAAACCTGCCATGTTTGACGATCCGAGAACAGAGACGGGTGGCCACCGTCTGGTGGGGGAACGGCAGCGAGGCAGTGGCTTAACTACGACCGGGCAATTATGGGCAGTGTCTGGGTTGCACTTAATTCTGCCCGGGTGGTGTAAGCAATACCCGCAATAGCCCGGAATCAAGAAATTGAGAAATTTTAATTATGAGTTTTGCATTGCCTCATTGGCACGAAGAAGGTGTCATCGTAGGTTGATATGGCGAATTAATACGTATATGACGTATAATTACACGTAATACGTTAAGTATTTTAGAAAGTGAAGCGAGCCACAGATTGGCTGAAACGAGTCGAACAACAGCCAATCGGAAGTTAGGTAGATAAATCGAGAAACAGCTGCTCTAACTTTATCGATAAGTCATTAAATTTGCTTTTATCTGACGATTCTTATCATCGTTTCAAACATGAACATTTAACATTATTAATTGATGCGGTGTCATTTATATGTTAACGGTTGGAAATATCTTTTGGTCTGTCTGGTGTCTTCCTTTGCTTTTTGGGATCCTTCCTTATGGAGCGCTCCCACTGTGTGGTTCATGGGTCAACTAGGTCCCCCGTGGGGCCCGCTTCTATGGGCTATCTCCTGGCACCGTCCTGGGACCCCTCCTCTACCTTATAATTATACACTTCTGACCTTGCCTCGCTTCTTGCTCCCTATGCTGCACTGGGCCAGCTATATGCAGACGATAACCCTAACCCTACTTGCATTGCTCTGCCTCGGACTTTGTTATTAGCTTGATCATGGGAACCCTTGAGACCTGGACGTCGTGTAACCGGCTGCGGCTTAACTCTGCTAAATCTCAGTTCAGCTGGCTGGGTACCCGCCAGCAACTGGCTAAGTTAGACATGGCTGTCCTCGCTGCAGCTGCCTTCTTCTTTTCACCTTCTCCTCTGTAGTGCGTAACGTAGGCGTCGTCACCTTGGATCGAGAGCTCACCTTTGCTCCCCATATCAACCTCCTTAACCGTGACTGCTTCTACCAGTTGCGCCAGTTCCGCACTGTCGCCCGCTCAATCACTGCTGCTGCTACCTTCACCCTTTTCCATGCCTTCGCCACAACCAGACTTGATTGCTGTTGCTCACTCTGTGCTGGTTTCCCGGTTGTTCGACAAAGGTGCTTGCGTTCTGCTTCCCGCCTTATCGGCCACATGCCAAAATCTGGCCATGTCTCTAGTTGCATGCGCGACGTTCTCCACTGGCTCCCCTCTGAGCAGCTAATTGATAGTCCTAGTCTGGCGCTCCCTATTGGGACTCGCTCCTGTCTATCTTCCCGAGCTCTTTTGCCCAGTCCTTAGTGCTATGGGCTCTCGATCCCTATGCTCATCTGAACAGGGTCTCCTACTTGTCCCTTTTGTCTGTACCTCGACTAGGCAGAACCGCGCTCTCTCTAGAATGGCCTCCCTCTGGAGCTTCGCCTATTTCCTAAGACATTCTCTCCGATGTTCTTTTCTCACCTTAAAACTTTTTTGGCCTCTGTGCAGTTTTCTTGAAGGGGCACTAGACTAATGTTCGATATGAATGAACGAATGAATGAATGAATGAATAATTCAATCAAGTATTCGTTTATTGAAAAAGCTAATTGATAAAAGACGCAACTAGTTACACAGCGTCTTTCAACAATAACAGAGCAGCTCATCTCAGTTCACAGAGGCACAACACAATTATCAATAGGCTAATTATGCATTTTTATAAAGTATTCGGGAAATGTAATTATCCATCGGAGGAAGAGTAGAATTATGCGACCGAGTAATTGGATACTTAGTTACAGCTGCTAACTCCCAAAATATGGCATTTTCTAAGTTTATTTCGTTAGTCGCTTGATGTCGTTTAGTAGTCTGTATGGCCTTAAACCTGTTTGAACTTTGAACTATCTTACCTGGCTGCAGATTGATTACAGTTTGCGTATTGTTAAGTTTCTAATGTAATAATGTTAATATTTTTTAATCATTGGACAAGGCCTAGGCGTCCGTACTTCAAGGGATGTTGAAATTCCGAAAGTGGACTTTGGAGATTCTCGACAGTCCGTCCAGACTTCGATTGAATTGAATGACGGTTTTCTTTTCAGTTGTTCTTTGAGAATACAAGAATGTATAAATAAAGTTTTTTTTTAGTTAAGAAAAGGATTCTTGTATTTCGAAAACATTGGAAGTTTTCTCTCGGGAAATTGGGGGGAAATTTACAGTTAGACCTGGGCACAATTGCTTCAGAAGCTTTTTAAACGATTTCCTGCTCAGTTTTCATTGCTGAATAACATAACCAAAATCCCCCAAAATCCGACGACGGAATCACCCCCAAAAATTGCATTTTAACCACGATGTCGGCCAATAATTATGGCGCCAACACACAAAACTGTATATATCAGGTCATAGGTAAGTTACAATAACAAGCGAAGTATCAAATTTGACATTATCAAGGTCAAGGAATTGATTTATCGTAGTGGAAATGGTGTCGGAATGTTACTATCCAAGATGGCGGCCAAAGTGGCCGCCAAAAACAAAAATAGGTATAACTCCGCACAGATATACGCTACAATGACAAATGAAGTGTCGAATTTAATACACTTAGGGTCCAGGAATCTAACGATCGCAGTGGACATAGTGTGAGAATGTTACTTTCCAAGATCGCGGCCAATATGGCCGTCATCCCTAACCCATGGGCTGAGATATAGCCAATTTTGTGTTTTGGCGGCCATATTGGCCGCCATCTTGGAAAGCAATATTTCCACACTATTGGGACTGCGATAGTTAGATTCCTTGACCCTGAAAATATTAAATCGACGCTTCAATTGTCATTGTATCTTATCTATTAGCTGAAAGATACATATTTCTGTTTTGACGGCCATATTGGCCGCCATCTTGAAACTTAAAATTTCCACACTATAGCTGCTACGAGAAAACGATTCCTTAAACCAGAAAATATTAATTTCGACGATTTATTTCTTATTGTAGTCTACCATTAATCTAAGATATACATATTTATGTGTTTTGGCGGCCATATTGGCCGCCATCTTGGATAACAACAATGCCACAGTATTACCACTACGAAAAATCGATTTCATGACCCTGAAAATATGAAATTCGACACTTCATTTGTCACTGCACCTTATCTATGAGCTGAGTTATACATATTTTTGTTTTGGCAGCCATATTGGCCACCATCTTGGAAAGTAACAATTCCCACGCTATTGCCACTGCGATATTTCGATTCCTTGAGCCTGAAAATATTAAATTCGACGCCTCATTTGTAATTGTATCTTATCTATGAGCTGAAATTATTACTCGTTTTACGGCCACATTGGCCGCCATCTTAGATAGCACTATTCCCGCACTATTGCCAATGCCATAGTTCGATTTCGTGACCTTGAAGGTATTACAATGGACACTTTATTTGTCATTGTAGCTTATCTATGAGCTTAGATATACACATTTTGTGTCTCAGCGGCCATATTGGCCGCCATCTTGGATAGTACTATTCCCACACTATTCACAATGCAATAGTTCGATTCCTTGGCCTTGGAAATATTATAATCGATACTTCATTTGTCATTGTAGCTTACTGGTGAGCTGAGATATTGCAAATACCTTTCGGGTAGAAAACTACCACACTTCGTCCTCCGTGTCTCGAAACGGAGCTTCGGCCTACGAAGGTGTGTCTCTCAGACCTTGAATTCAACAGGATATACAACGCATGCACAACTCCTTAGCTCACGTAGTGCTGCCTCGCCTGCCCGTCCCATTACGAACAAATTCTTCAGTCCTATTCTCCGAGACCAATTTCCGCCCAATATCCATCACACCCATATAATGTGAAATTCTGGAAAAATGTGTGGTGCATAAATATTACAATCCAATTCTGACTGACCGTGATGAAATCTGCATAATTATATTCAGACCAATCTGCCTTCAGACCATCTGGGTCCACTACTTTTGCGCTTATAGAGTTAACCCACCATTTACTAGAATCAGGTAAATGTGAGCCAAATGTCCGCTTGGTGTCTCAGATTTTTGAAAGGCTTTCGACACAGTGCAGTTATCCTCCATGCCAATACCCGATTTTGTTTATTACTTGGTTCGTGCTTTGCTCTAAAATCGAGTGCATCGTACAAAGTTCCGTGGCATAATCTCCTCGTATAAGTGCAATAATGCAAACATCATACAGGGGTCTTGTCTTGGACCGGTTAACTTTCTTAGCTTAATTTCGGGATTAAAACTACTATATGCAGGAAATAGAATTTTCCGATATGCAGACGACTGCTATATGGTGATTTCTGCATTAAATATTAATACTACCGATGCAGAACTTGAACACATAGCAGAGTGTGCTAGAAATTGCAACCTGCGCCTTAATCATAGTAAATCATGTGAGGCAATAATTAGACGTCCCCTGTCCAAAACTTCTGACTCACCTCCTCCCATAGCAGGGATCGAACGGGTTGAATTATTTACGGTTCTTGGCGTCCCTCTTTCCGATAGACTGGGGTTCTCAGAGCATATGAATAACATCGTCTGCAAAAAAAGCAATCCTTTTACGCACTTCGTGTCCTTGTGGCGCATGGTTTAACCGGCAGGGCCGTACTTCATGATGTTATACGTTCCTCCCCACTTTTAAGCTTGGGAGGGAACGTGAAGTAATTCCCTCCCCACAAATTTGTCTAAGCTGTGTCATTTTTCTAAGCTGTGTCATAAATATTATGGCAATTATAGCCCCAATTGCCCCAAACTGTTCCTTGGGAGGGTATCGAAAATTTGTTGTAGTGTTATATACCTATATTATATATATATAATTATATAGGTATATATATATATATTCCACAACTGCGAACCCACAACTGGGGAGTACCTCCTCCCTGATCATCCCTGGGCGGAGTGGTATCGCTTTTCACCGTTCCCACAACCCCGATGACATCCTGGGTCAATAAGGCCGAGCGGGACAAGGACGACATCAGCGTGGGGACTGCAAGAGTCGGGGAGCTGAAAATTGGCGGTGAACAACGGCGGCAGTAGAGGGGAAGACTGAGTTATGGAGGTTGAATATTTTGCTTGGGACTGGAAAGTGGACCGGGATATGGAGTGATTGGAGTCCAACTCGTAACCGGTCGGACTGGGAATTTCTAAGTCCGTACGACAAAGGAGTTGGGAGGCGTATACAGATTGGCGCTGAGGAAACTGAGGCCTATTCATCTATACATGCCGCATTCTTCCTCCGTTCGCCGATGGACTTCGACTCATTATCAATGCGCTGCCGACAGTAGCCTATACGCTATACCATCGCCTACCGGTCTCTGTCTCGTCGCCCTCCCACCACGCGCCATTCCGCCGCACCGGGCTCCACGGTATTATTATAATTATTTTTATGTAACGTCTAATTGAATTCGAATTGACACTTTAATTGCTAGTTTCATTTAATGCAACGATTGGACAAACTTTACTTCAATTCATTCATTCGTTCGTTCATTCATTCACAAACGGTTGTTAGGGGGTGGATGACAGGCAGACGCTGTCTTCTGTAATTGTTGGCGTAGACGCTGTTTTTTTGCAAGTGTGCCAGAGGTGTTAAATGTGATTTATCAATGGCCGAGTAAATATCATAAGATCATACATGACGAGGATCAATCGTAAGCTTATTTAGGTCAACGTATACCCCCATTCAATTCGAGCAACCTGGTTAAATTACTAAAAGGAATACCTCATGTAATGTAATGTAATGAGCAACTTCTATTGCGCCGGTGTCTAATGCACAAGGCATCAACCGATGGCGCATCAAAACAATCCGTAATCAGGTCAACATCCAGAAGATCAGTCCGTAAGAGACAGAGAGACAGCCTAAGGTGGATAAGCAATTTGAAAGAGGTAAGTTTTCAGCCGAGAACGAAATGACACAAGCGACTGAGCACAGCGTACAGACACAGGAAGAGAGTTCCAAAAAGTAGGTCCAGATACTGAAAAAGCTCGTTCACCAGAACAGTTCTTGATTTAGGTATGACCAGACAAAGACAATCAGATGACCTCATTGAATAATGATAAGTCAGCGGAATAAGAACAGATTTTAAATATTGTGGTTGGCCAGAGCTCAAAGTTTTATAAACTATGAGCCCCAGTTTGAAACGAATTCTTTGCTGAACAGGAAGCCAATGCAGAGATTTAAGCACAGGGGTTATATGTTCATATTTGGATGTATTAGTTATGGCTCTAGCCAAAGAGTTCTGAACCCTCTGCAGCTTCAGTATGTTTGATTTATTGATACCAGTAAGAAGCGAGTTACAATAGTCTAGGCGACTGGAAACCAATGCATTTGCCAAAGATATTCTTGCAGACATGGGCACATAACGCCTAATTCTGCGTATGTCACGAATGAACATATAGGATGACTTACAAATACTGTTTACATGGCCATTGAGAGACATGGTAGAATTAAAAACAACGCCTAAGTTGCGTGCAGCATCGGCCAGCTCAATAACTGAGTCACCCAGTTTCAATGACTTAAGCCCATCAAATTTCTTAAGTTGCTGCGGAGTGCCAAGTAACAGAAATTCAGTCTTTGATGGGTTAAGTAGGAGTTTATTGGATGCCATCCAGGACTGTACTTCATCAAAGACAGCAGACAACATCTGTATAGATGAGTCACATGACAGACTGTCAAATGAAATGTAAATTTGAGTATCATCTAAAGTTTGTGTCAGTTGTAAACGATAATTTTTTATTTCGATAGTAGGCCTATTGACTTTTTTGACGGATAGACTAATAGTTGTGAACTATGACGGGATGAATATAAAAGTCTATCAGGTGGGGTAAATAAGAATCGCAGGCCATCTTTAGATCGTGCTAAATGTAACGCTGTCGATTTGCCAGAGAAAAATCGTCTTTTGAAGACTCAACTTCGGTCCCCAAATAAAACTTATGACATGCAAAAATTCGGTACAAATAACCTGTTCTCCTGTTATTTTACAAGTATGCCAATTGAATATCGTAAGAGAAGAAATTTAAATTTAGTGCGCAGGACAAAAGCGCGCCGTCAAAAGCGCGCCATCAAAAGAGCGAACCGTTGATAGCGCGCAAGACAAATGCGGGCCGACAATAGCGCGCATGCATCGAAACATACAAAACTGAAGAAACTCTTGTGTAATTAATACGACAATAGCGCTAAAAACGGAAAAATATATGTCAAATCAGTGTTTAATCTAGTCCCCTTGCTGTGGGGGGGATTGAGTGTTCTCGGGGGTACCCATGATATGTAGTGTTTCCCCAAAATTTCGAGGGGGGGTAGTAACACGAGTTTTCCAAGAATTTTCGAGGGGGTAGTAACAGTAATTTTCAAAGCTAAATATTTCCCCTCTTTACGGGGGGGTAGTAACAAATTTAACCTACAGCACAATTTATCTCTAAGTTTCACACTTTCTGTATACACAATTTCATCTCTTAAATTTTCTCTGGGGAAACTCGATCCTGGGGAAAGTTCCCCCAGAGACGTCTAGATTAAACACTGTGTCAAATGAAGTGAAGTTTTGTGAAACAGTAATAGCTAATAACTCTTTATATACGGTAATTAATGGTTGTTGAGTCTATAGTAACTTAGTTCACTAATTGGTGTTTTTTGGTTGTCAATCTTTCGAATTTCAAGGTTATGGGCGCTTCCGCGAAGATAGTCGAGCAAAGGTACGTAACGTTACCGCATGTTGGAACCAAAGCTAGCAGGCGTCGGTTAAGTCTGACGTAGCCTACTTGGAAAATGTGTAATAGGAAACCTTTGTTTCTACTATTATGTCTCCTCATTCTATAAAAGTAGCTAATTTAATATGTGGACTAATTATTTGTTGACAAACCGCATATTAAGTTGCCGTCGACCAGTAGGCCTAGGCACACACATTACACTGGACAACAGAGGTTTTGCCTCTTGAAAACTATTGGGTGTACCTTATCTATTTTTGGCTGCTGATCACGAAAATGACCCTGAAAATTTCCTATCACGTACAGTTTTTTATATAGCCCATTTTTTGATTTTTTCCACATTTTCAGTCTTCTTATTTGCTGCCCACAAGGTATAGTGTTTTGTGTATGCCAGGCATGCCTGGACATGCACTCAGTGCAGGTTGAAATGTAAAAGTAAGACTTAGGCATGCCTGGGCATGCCCAGCATGCTTAGTCATGAAGGATGTTGGCAGGACAGGCTATAAAAGGAGGTTATATACACAGACATGTTGATGTAGTTTGTACATGTGTTGATAATCAAAAGCGCGCCGTCATTTGAGCGCTGCAAAAAATGGCCATCAAATGTGTGTGTCAATTAATAATAATTATTAAAAAATGTAAAAAATAGAGGTGGGAAATGCTTTAAAGTTTATCATTGAAAGAGATAGTAGCCTACAGTCTTGTAGTCTATGCTGCGCGCTTTCGTCTGCGCGCATTTGACGGGCGAGCTGTTGTCCTGCGCTCTAAGGACGCGACACCGTCTTGATTATTATGGTAACAGCACAGCACTATCAAAGTGCTCGAAATAATTATATTACATAACATACACATAGGCCTACATATAAAACTACATTATGTTTATTTTATACACATTATACTCATATATCATGGATTGGCGAACTTAGTTTACAAAGGTCAACCATACTTTATTAGGCCTGTGTCTAATGCAGTGCAGTTCGCGATAGCTTAACAGTTAGCGTGTCAGACTGTCAGTCGAGAGATCAGGGTTCAAATCCCCGCAAAGACAGAAAGGTGCCTGGGAGTTTCTCTTCCACTTGCCCATAAAATGAATATACCTATCGTACAATGGCAAGGTCTGGCGATGAAGGAGAGGACTGACCACCTGCTTTCATATGCCCAGGCTAAGAAAATAAAGGCGCTAGCACTTCGTGATTGCCTGATTTTCCTCACAGGGTCGTTAACGGGTTTGCTCTTTTTCGCCTTCTTCCTCTTCTTCTAAGCAATCTTTTTGTTCCTTTTCTTCTGTTAATGCAGGTTCAAACAGCCATACGCCTTCTTAGGCTAAATGAATTTCACATATGCCGGTTTAGACCCACTACGTAATGAACCCAGACCTCTCCATTGACAGTCCCGCACACTGGCCACTACACTGTGCACAGTAGCTTCCATTTTGGTTTGCAGTTCAAGCATTGCCGGGGCCCGACTAAAGGTTGGGTTCTTTCCCAAAATATCTCCGGGGTACAGGACAAGGGCACCTCTTAGTCTAGGCGCAAAAATCTGAAATTTTCGTGCAAGAAGCAAATCATGTTCATTTTTGGCAACAAACTTTTTTTGACTAATTCGACCCTGCTGATTACGAAAATCGCTGTTGCCAAGCTGGATTTTTTACCTGAAGGTCATTTCAAGGTCATAATAAATAAAATCTTGCACAAATCAGAGAAAAATGGCCAGATCTCAGCCAATAGTTGTTGAATTCGGTTAGTTCTTTCTTGCTTTTCTTCGACTTGATAAGGGCTACCTGTGGTAAGAAACCAGGTTACTAAATGTAAGACGATCCAAGGTTATTTTAAGGTCAAAACGGGCAATTTCAGAGAAAAATCTGGGGAAATGGCCATAACTCAGTCAAATATGTTTCTAGTTGGGTGATTCTTTTACTTTTTGCTCGGGCCGGTAAGAGCTACATTTGAGAATACAGAGTACTTAAAGGCTAACATGACCCAAGGTCAATTCAAGGTCAAAAGGTCAAAAGCAAGGGAAAAGGCCATAACTCAGCCAAATATTGTTCCATTTAGGTGATTCTTTTACCTTTTTTGCTCGGGCCGATAGGAACTACATTTACACAGTACTTAAAGGCTAACATGTCCCAAGGTCAATTCAAGGTCAAAAGGTCAACTCAAGGTCAAAAGGTCAAAATCAAGGGTAAAAGGCCATAACTCAGCCAAATATTGTTCTATTTGGTTGATTCTACCTTTTTGCTAGATTTCATTTTTCTGACCTTAAAGTGACCTTGAATGACTCTTAAGGCCAAAAGTCCAGCTTGGCAACAGCAGGGTCGAATTAGTGAGAAAAGGATTTTTCCAAAAATGAACATGATTTGCCTCTCAAACAAGATTTTCCATTTTTGCGCCTAGACTATTATGAGGCAGGTTATTGCATATCCCAATCATGTGCATCATGTACCATGTGAAGAACTTGGCAAAGAACAATAATAAGAACTTTTGGTTATTCGTTGTGTGTAAATATGGGCAGAGACGACAGAAAGTAGTAATTTTTTATGATATTGTCGCGAAACCCGGGGTCTTCTCAGATCCTCTCCTTTGTCGAGTGGTTCAGAGCTCTCCCAGGATGCTCGAAACCCCGGATCTCAACAAAGGGTTGTCCTTAGTCCGGCTCTCGTGGTATATCGAGAGGCTTGAATAGGTCACCACTCACCAGCGACACACGCATACACGTAGAACACTGCTTTGTTCGTTCTTTACACAGACGATCGACAATGTCACACCTACAGGCAACTTGACATCGAGAGAACTGTTCAGCTACTTTCCCGTTCTATTGTCGAGCAGGCCCTCTAGCGACTGCCTCTCGGATGTCTGGTCCGTAGATCGACGGCAGGTCCTCTTCACCAGTCGAGACTTCTAGGCTGATGCTTCGCTCACGGCCGAATCTCAAGACTGTCTTTTCCAGACTGACTCTTCCATGGCCAACCTCCGCCTTCTGTAGCCGAATTTCCCATGAGATGTCGTTTTATCCTATGACTCATCACATTTCCCATGAGATGCTGTTTCAAAATGACATCTTTATACGAGGCTCTTTCAGATCTCCTAGTCGCTAGTAGCTTAATTTGCACTTTCGGCACTCACTGTCCCACGGAACTCACACCCTCTGACTAAAACGTTTCCTACACCGCTGATCCTAATCTCCTGCGATAAGTCTTATAAGATGTAGCTGAAATAAATGGTCTTACGTACCTGAGTAGCTGACTAGATACTCGGTCGCATCCACATAGTCTCCACTGCTGTCACTTTCATTTTCACTTTTCTCCATTTTTACCTGTTATTCTAAAATAAAAGCATCTTTAAAGGTCAGGGTTATTAAGATAAAAATATATAATCGTTTAATCTGGGATTATTATTACATATTAGTCCTAGGTTTAATCTGACATTCTTTACCACAATAATGATAATAATAATAATAATAATAATAATAATAATACTAATAATAATAATAATAATAATAATAATAATAATAATAATAATAATAATAATAATAATGAAAAATATTTTACTAATTAAATAAAAAAATTCTGCTTAGACACCTCTAAAAACGTGTTAATCAACGTTACAATAATATATATATTTTTCGTTTATAATAATAATAATAATAATAATAATAATAATAATAGTGATAATGATAATGATAATGATAACAATCCAAGAACTTTGCTAGCGCAGATGTCAGTCAATTGTCGCTACTAAACAAACTCAGCATGCAAGCCAAATTCAAAGTTAATTGTGATCAAAATCAAAAAGGATCTAGAAGGAAATTGCTGGGACCTATATATACATGTATTATGGACTTTATATTGGGTCCTATATTTTAAGAATATGGGTTCTTCACGGGCTTCGTATGGGCATGCTGGCAGATGTACTATGGTGAAAATGTTTGCTCAATGTGGTCTTTGGATGGTGTATGGGCGTATACACAGTTTAACGGCAGCTTATGACAACATAGGTCGTTGCCGCCGACAAAGATTAGTTTTTGGCATATTACAGCATGGTGTATGGGCGGTATAACCAACGACCTTATATATATAACTAGACGGAGCTTCCTGTGTTGAGCTGCCCAGTGACGTTGAGGCAGCCGAGAAAGAGCAGGAAACAGGATGCATAGGTGGCTGGTCATAGGTGTCAAGGACTGCGCAGCAATGTAAACAAACACACGCGCACTAAATTCACATGGGTGTCACAAGATGGCCGGTTGCTTCAGCAAAAATCACGTGATCCCACCGGCCTGGGTATAACTGTGAAGGTAGCTTGCAGAGTTCGTCTTTTAGTCTTGAGTGAATGTTGCAGAAGAAAGAGCAAGCGGGAAGTAAGTCGGTAAGTAAGAAAGTAGCCTTTATTTGCATCTGACAAGCGCACATACATTACATTGAGTGTTCAGCTTGACAGGCGGGATGGGATAAGAGAACAAGGCAAGTCTAACCTGATTGCTCTGACCTCGTGTAACCTACTTTCTTCGATAAGGATCTAGGTCAACTTTTACGTAGCCTACTCTGGGTGGCCTTCAATTCCAACAACAAAAGCGAAACTCAGATATTTAGATGCCGTCGCCTGCGCAATGAAGTCAAGCAGCATGCATCCTGGAATGAGAAACTGCTCGTTCAATCAAGTATAGGCCAACGAAAACAGCACCAACGCAAAACCTGAAGTAGGGCCTATACGCAAAGGCTAGACTTCACTTACGCGGTTACGCCAACCATCCGCTTTCGATATTATGCGTGCATACGGGTATCAGAATTTCAGAACAAACAACAACCTGTTGAAGTTAAGGGAAAACCCATCATCATCATGGCATAGCATAACATAGAGTTTGAATGAAAATTTGTGAATTTATTTTTCCTCATTATATAAAATTTGCCAATTGGCACTACTGCAGTTATTATATAATTGTCTGTATTCTTTGAACATTATTTTATAAGGCGGCCTGTAGGCTATAAGCTGCAGGCACGTTCATTGCCCTCCACAGTTGCTTATTTGATTTTTAATGATGTAGGGCCTAACTGCTGATCTGGTGGTAAATAATCAAAATACAAAATACAAAAATAATTATGCATTTGTAATTTTAATTTTGCTAGATGTTAGGCCTACTTTCATTATTATTACCATTACATTCTGTTATATACAGGAATTACGATTTAAGGGTAACCTGGGTAACATTAGTACAAAAATCATTCTTAAGGATTCTGCATGGTCTGGAGTAGGGGTGACACCATGAGTTAACGCACCGGGTGACACCAACCCTAATGACGCCACTGGGTGAATTATTTAAGCACCGAACAGACAGATATATATGTAGGTAGGAGTTGAAAGTCTGAACGGGGCAAGAGGCTCCAATACTATTTGTTAAGAAGGATGGTACGCTATGTATGTTCATGGACTTGAGGACAACGGCAAATCAGCGCAATATCAACTCTAACACTTGCAGGAGCATTTTAGTTATCTACATAAAATTAGGCGTTCGATTAAGGCTGCAGACTGAGCAAGTGCGACACTGTTGCGACATCATTAGGCCTATCTCTATCTTCACGAGCAACGTTTTATTCTTAGTTGGAGTAACCTAGGTATCGATTAGCGAATCGATCGAAGAACGAGAACTCAGTTATTGAGGGGGGTTTACGGGTTCAACCCTCCCCCAATAAATTGCCGAAATTGTTTTCGATGCAATTATATGCCAAATATAAAAAACTGAACTTCTTTTTACCATTTGCAATGGCAACCCACGAAAACTAATTTATCATTCAGGACTTGTAATTAGCTTACTTATCATATCCTGATTTCTTGTTTCTCTGACCAATTGACCTTTCTTCTCAAACGGAACATGATTCTCTACTGTAATGTCTTTAAAAGTGTCCATCGTTTTTCCAAACACGGCTAACTGAGGACAAAGTAGGGCCTAGGGGGCCGTCCATAAATGACGTCACGCACCTAGGGGGGTCGGAAATTTGTGACGATGTGTGACATGGGGGTGGGGTCTGAGAGGTGTGACGTCAAACCAGGTCTTTGTAATTAAATTTAACAATTAACAACAATTAAATTTTAACAATAACAGCACTAATTGTGAGTATTAAATTTTCATTATTTTTTAAATTAATTTAATGTATACGGGCACCATTATTAATAATTTTCTAATTATTTCAACATTTGGTCACCGTTAGATTTTAAAATATGCATGCTCTCCCTATTTGTTCCATGAAAGAGCATTTTGCTTCGCCATGGAAATTTGGTTTTTGGGGGTCAGAGCTTTGTGACGTCATTTTTCAAGGTGGGTGTTACTTTTTGTGACGAAGTGTGACGAGGGGGAGGGGGGGTCTAAAATCGGCCAAAATTGCGTGACGTCATTTATGGACGGCCCCTAGGCTTGACGTTTGCCCGCTCGGGTGCCCAAAATATACATTGTGCGCCAACCTAGGCCTACAGATAACTCGCCACCATGTGTTCGATGAGTGGCCACACGAAGAATCTAGCAATTGAAGACTCGTGATAACTGCCGTTCGATTAAGCGCACCCAGTAACTGTTAGTGCACGTTTTAACGCGCGCATAAACATTCCACGATCCAATGACGTCATGAAACTTTCCAATAGAAATGCGCGCTTATAACGTGCTGTCCAATCAACAACAAAAATCATGTTTAACGCATTGATAATCAAGATAAGTTCATTTCAGATGACAATTGATTCAGAGGCATCAGCTGAAACTTCATAAGAAACGACTTAGACTGGAGGTGCAGAACAGTTTGCTTTTGCCAGAAAAGATGTCAAAAAGAGTAGCACGATGGAGGCCCAATTCCGGTTGCCAGAGGGTCAGAGGGGCCAGAACTTAAGGCGGGTATCGCTTGGAAGGTGAAGGATCAGTAGAGTCGGGGTATGAATTCTTGAAGAGGTGAGACCAGTTTTGAGTGGAAAGTCCGAAGGGTGATGGATAAGGTGATACACATGGGCGGAGTTTATCAGCTGCTAGGGGGCTAAGCCCCCCATGAGCCCACAGACTTGACTGTGCTTCATTAAGGTATAGTGATAAATCTCATAGCATTGCCATCCCATCTCTACCAGTTCCTGCCAGCACGTGTGACTCTGGTCCAAGTGCACAAGACATAGTAGCCGCAAGAAGTCAGAAGACAGTTAAAACTGCGTCATCTCTTCGAGACTTCTTCGTTGCTTCTACATTTGGACAACGTGAATGCATTGATGATTCAGCACGTGCCACAACGAACGTATATTTTAAGCTGTAAAATCCTTCTCACCACAAAATTAGTACAGAGTATGTTCAAATACATTTGGCGAAGCCCCAGACCCGCCTATAGGGGCTCAAATTGCCTCCAAACCATAGACGCAACCACCCTATGGGACCCGTAGGACGCGTCCCCCCAAACTTTCGAACAGCTTGGGACCGTCCCCCAACTTTTGAAAACTGTGAGGCAAACAAGAGCTCAAAAGGCACTCCATTTGGCATCATATATGCTCAAAATTTCGTCGGCTTCAATCCCGGAGCCCCAGACCCCGATGGGGGAATTTACGACGCTCCCCCATGCCCCTATTTTCATTAGGAGCTTCTTGCCTTCCGAGATCTCTTCCCTCTGTACCATTAATGCCAGTGGGGCCTATAGTACAAGGCTCTGGCCTTGGACCTGCTGATTTTGTCATAGCCATTTCTAGCCTTAAACCTAAATACAGTGAAAAACGTCTCACTAAATATGCCGACAATAGCTAGGCCTACTTGCTGGTCCCTGCTTCCTGCATTGACATAACTCTTTCTGAACTGAACCATATCTCTAAGTGGGCATCCATTGGGAATCTTAAATTAAACCTTGCTAAGACCAGAGAAATGGTTGTCAAACGACCGAGGTCCAAACCTATTGCCCTCCCCCCCTCTCATCCCTGGCATCGAGCGGGTCCAGGAGATGGTTATTTTGGGTGTCACCATCTCTGATGGGATTGGCTTTGGGGCACACATGGACAAAATATGCTGCAAAGCCCGAAAATCCATGTTCGGCTACGTGTTTTGTCGCCCACGGTCAACGTCGTCTCTTTGACGTTGTTAGGGCTATAGTATACCCTCGCACGGCTACTTTATGCCTGCTCTATTTGGCGGGGATTTGCCACTGTAGACAGTAGGGGAACGTAAACGCCTTAACGGTATTCTGAGAAAATTGACCCGTTCAGGCTTCCTCCCTGCCGATTATCATAGTTTTGACAAACAAGTAGCCTACTGTTCTAGAGCTTATTCTACTCTTTTCCGTTCAATTCTCTTAAAACCCTTGTCACGTCCAGTTTATTCATATAATAAAGTCACATTTTCACAGATCTAGATGCTTTAGGTACTTTATATCGAAATCATCGGTGAAAAATTTAACCATAACCATAACCATAACCATAAATTTTATTGAACCCAAACAACGAAAAGCAAGTACAAAAGAGAAAAAAAACAGACAAAGGGGATCAAAAGGAATGCGACCCTAAGGGACCTAGGTCCCGCTAATTAATGGGCCACCTGTAACAAAGGCAAAGTTATGGCAGAACAACTGAAACACAAGTATGAGATATAACATAGTAATTCTTAACTAGTTAACTAAGACTAATAAATTTAATGAGCATTGAGCACTAGGTAATAAGATGAGACCGTAGTCTAATTTTGAACAGAGAGATATTAGTTAAATTACGTATGGTGAGAGGTATGTCATTCCATGTCCGGGAGACAAAGCATTTTATAGAAAACATCCGAGAATTAGGTCCTAGCATTTGAGGTAAATTAAAGCTCAAAATGTACTCCATTTTGCATCATATGCTCAAAATTGTGTCGGCTACGTAGTTGTTTAGGCTTAGACCCCGATGAGGGAGCTTACGACGCTCCCCCATACCCCCCTTGTCGTTAGGGGCTTCTTGCCTTCGGCAATCGCGGCTTTGCGCCTTCGGCGCTCTGCAATTCCACCCCCCACTCAGACATTCTAGTAGGTCCCCAACTTCTGGACCGTGGTTGCGCCCCTGCTCCAAATGCCTCCGTTTAAAGGGGGCCGCTTTGCGGCAGGGAAGAGAGAAAAACGAGGGTATGCTTTAGCCCCCCCATGAACTAAAACCAAACTCCGCCCATGGTGATACATAACACTATTATGAGAAAAAATAATATTTTGGAATCGCGGATAGCTTTCTTAGATCTGTAAAAATGTAGATCTGTCACTAAAAATTAGACCCTTCACCTAAATGGTTGAAATAATCGATATGCATCATTTTTTGTTCTGATACCGAATAGCGAGTATCAGTGATAGATTAGCAAGAAATACAAAGGCTTTAACTTTTAGCAAAACATAGGAGATCCACAACCTCTGGTGGATGACCAATTAAATTAACCACTGACTGTAGATGATGGACAGAGAAGAGAGGAGGAAGTAGTGTGAGAGTTCAGCACACACTGTAGAAGCCTAGAAGAAGGGTCCAACCAGATGAGCTCAGATTATTCTAATTAAAGTTATGTCTTATTTTTAGTTCTTAATGTAGATTTCATTAAGTAAAAAAACCAGTCATACTCACAGCTCTCTTGATTAGTCATATAGACAAAATGTAGGCTATATGCATCGGAACAAATTTAGCACTGAATGATTGAAAATAATCTTTAAGACGATTAAGAGAAAGCATAAACTTAAGAAATGAATACGGAAGCATGTTAGGTATTCGATTACATTAAACACAGCAATACTTTTTCATTTCCCGAAGAATCTAGCAATTGAAGACTCGTGATAACTGCCGTTCGATTAAGCGCACCCAGTAACTGTTAGTGCACGTTTTAACGCGCGCATAAACATTCCACGATCCAATGACGTCATGAAACTTTCCAATAGAAATGCGCGCTTATAACGTGCTGTCCAATCAACAACAAAAATCATGTTTAACGCATTGATAATCAAGATAAGTTCATTTCAGATGACAATTGATTCAGAGGCATCAGCTGAAACTTCATAAGAAACGACTTAGACTGGAGGTGCAGAACAGTTTGCTTTTGCCAGAAAAGATGTCAAAAAGAGTAGCACGATGGAGGCCCAATTCCGGTTGCCAGAGGGTCAGAGGGGCCAGAACTTAAGGCGGGTATCGCTTGGAAGGTGAAGGATCAGTAGAGTCGGGGTATGAATTCTTGAAGAGGTGAGACCAGTTTTGAGTGGAAAGTCCGAAGGGTGATGGATAAGGTGATACACATGGGCGGAGTTTATCAGGGGCTAGGGGGGGCTAAGCCCCCCCATGAGCCCACAGACTTGACTGTGCTTCATTAAGGTATAGTGATAAATCTCATAGCATTGCCATCCCATCTCTACCAGTTCCTGCCAGCACGTGTGACTCTGGTCCAAGTGCACAAGACATAGTAGCCGCAAGAAGTCAGAAGACAGTTAAAACTGCGTCATCTCTTCGAGACTTCTTCGTTGCTTCTACATTTGGACAACGTGAATGCATTGATGATTCAGCACGTGCCACAACGAACGTATATTTTAAGCTGTAAAATCCTTCTCACCACAAAATTAGTACAGAGTATGTTCAAAATACATTTGGCGGCTGGGGCTTCGCCCCAGACCCGCCTATAGGGGCTCAAATTGCCTCCAAACCATAGGCGCAACCACCCTATGGGACCCGTAGGACGCGTCCCCCCAAACTTTCGAACAGCTTGGGACCGTCCCCCAACTTTTGAAAACTGTGAGGCAAACAAGAGCTCAAAAGGCACTCCATTTGGCATCATATATGCTCAAAATTTCGTCGGCTTCAATCCCGGAGCCCCAGACCCCGATGGGGGAATTTACGACGCTCCCCCATGCCCCTATTTTCATTAGGAGCTTCTTGCCTTCCGAGATCTCTTCCCTCTGTACCATTAATGCCAGTGGGGCCTATAGTACAAGGCTCTGGCCTTGGACCTGCTGATTTTGTCATAGCCATTTCTAGCCTTAAACCTAAATAGAGTGAAAAACGTCTCACTAAATATGCCGACAATAGCTAGGCCTACTTGCTGGTCCCTGCTTCCTGCATTGACATAACTCTTTCTGAACTGAACCATATCTCTAAGTGGGCATCCATTGGGAATCTTAAATTAAACCTTGCTAAGACCAGAGAAATGGTTGTCAAACGACCGAGGTCCAAACCTATTGCCCTCCCTCCTCTCATCCCTGGCATCGAGCGGGTCCAGGAGATGGTTATTTTGGGTGTCACCATCTCTGATGGGATTGGCTTTGGGGCACACATGGACAAAATGTGCTGCAAAGCCCGAAAATGCATGTTCTGGTATACGTGTTTTGGTCGCCCACGGTCAACGTCTCTTTGACGTTGTTAGGGCTATAGTATACCCTCGCACGGCTACTTTATGCCTGCTCTATTTGGCGGGGATTTGCCACTGTACAGTAGGGGGAACGTAAACGCCTTAACGGTATTCTGAGAAAATTGACCCGTTCAGGCTTCCTCCCTGCCGATTATCATAGTTTTGACAAACAAGTAGCCTACTGTTCTAGAGCTTATTCTACTCTTTTCCGTTCAATTCTCTTAAACGTTTGTCACGTCCAGTTTATTCATATAATAAAGTCACATTTTCACAGATCTAGATGCTTTAGGTACTTTATATCGAAATCATCGGTGAAAAATTTAACCATAACCATAACCATAACCATAAATTTTATTGAACCCAAACAACGAAAAGCAAGTACAACAGAGAAAGAAAAAAACAGACAAAGGGGATCAAAAGGAATACGACCCTAAGGGACCTAGGTCCCGCTAATGGGCCACCTGTAACAAAGGCAAAGTTATGGCAGAACAACTGAAACACAAGTATGAGATATAACATAGTAATTCTTAACTAGTTAACTAAGACTAATAAATTTAATGAGCATTGAGCACTAGGTAATAAGATGAGACCGTAGTCTAATTTTGAACAGAGAGATATTAGTTAAATTACGTATGGTGAGAGGTATGTCATTCCATGTCCGGGGGCCAACGCATTTTATAGAAAACATCCGAGAATTAGTCCTAGCATTTGAGGTAAATTAAAGCTCAAAATGTACTCCATTTTGCATCATATGCTCAAAATTGCGTCGGCTTCTGGGGCTCCGCCCCAGACCCCGATGGGGAGCTTACGACGCTCCCCCATACCCCCTTGTCGTTAGGGGCTTCTTGCCTTCGGCAATCGCGGCTTTGCGCCTTCGGCGCTCGCAATTCCACCCCCCACTCAGACATTCTAGTAGGTCCCCAACTTCTGGACCGTGGTTGCGCCCCTGCTCCAAACCCCTCCGTTTAAAGGGGGCCGCTTTGCGGCAGGGAAGAGAGAAAAACGAGGGTATGCTTTAGCCCCCCCATGAACTAAAACCAAACTCCGCCCATGGTGATACATAACACTATTATGAGAAAAAATAATATTTTGGAATCGCGGATAGCTTTCTTAGATCTGTAAAAATGTAGATCTGTCACTAAAAATTAGACCCTTCACCTAAATGGTTGAAATAATCGATATGCATCATTTTTTGTTCTGATACCGAATAGCGAGTATCAGTGATAGATTAGCAAGAAATACAAAGGCTTTAACTTTTAGCAAAACATAGGAGATCCACAACCTCTGGTGGATGACCAATTAAATTAACCACTGACTGTAGATGATGGACAGAGAAGAGAGGAGGAAGTAGTGTGAGAGTTCAGCACACACTGTAGAAGCCTAGAAGAAGGGTCCAACCAGATGAGCTCAGATTATTCTAATTAAAGTTATGTCTTATTTTTAGTTCTTAATGTAGATTTCATTAAGTAAAAAAACCAGTCATACTCACAGCTCTCTTGATTAGTCATATAGACAAAATGTAGGCTATATGCATCGGAACAAATTTAGCACTGAATGATTGAAAATAATCTTTAAGACGATTAAGAGAAAGCATAAACTTAAGAAATGAATACGGAAGCATGTTAGGTATTCGATTACATTAAACAATAATTATTCATCAAATACAGAATAGCCTACATACACTTGAATTATCATAAATCTCTTTATTGGTAAAACCAGCAACATTAAAATGTGCTGACATCTCCCCAGATTCAGCGTGAAACATCATTAATTATAATAGCACAAATTCTGACATGACACAGTCATGGTACATAGCTCCTGAACACAATTCAGGTTTCAGCAAACTTCATATTTTAAATAGTTTGAAAATGTTTCATGATCTGTCGATTTCGGAAAAGCGTGTATTTTAGTGGCAGATTGATTTGTAACCTCATTAAAATTGAATATTGTATATTGTATTGTATTTGAACACTTGTTATAGCGCCCCTACCAGATTTCCCATTCAGAGGCGCTCGAATAGGGATATGCAGGATTAAAAATATTCATCTTGATTATGCAAGTTCTTACATAATACAGTCATGGTACATAGCTCAGAGATACAATTTACCTTTCTGAATACATTCTCATAATAAGGCAACCTTGCTTTAATGCTGTGCTGAATAGCGATCCCAAAGGCAGTGTTACAAGGGGTTTTCGCTGTATCAAAGTGATGCTGATCTTAAAATCACAAACTTCAGTCCTAATTACAGTCATAAAAAAACGCTCATGCTCAATGAAACAGTCCTTCTAATTCCTTTGACTTGCTACTTCCTTGCTAATATTCTTTTCATGCAGACACAATTAAACTAATTAAAGAAATGATCAAATACAATACAATAATCAAATGAAATTTGGTAATCTTCTAAAATACTTGTATAGTTCAGAAGTTCAATCAAATGTCCAAATAGCAGATGAATAATTTAGAGTTCAGGGTTAAAGAAGCAAAGTCATCAGGTTAAAGTAAAAGACAGCAGCTGCTGCTGCAAAATTCTGGTTACAACGTTATCAAGATTGTTTCACAACCTCCTTAAATTGAATAAGAAACTTGAGCAGTTTAAACATCATTTGTGATACAATTTCTGAGACGAGTCGAGGTACATAGCCACAGAAACAATTTGGCTTTCAGAATACAATCTCATAATAAAGTAACCTCGTTATAATGTTGTACTGGATAGACAAAGGTAGTGTTATAAGGTTTTCAGGGTATTGGGTGGGAAGATGGTTGAATTGCGATAACATGCTGGCATGAAGATCAGGACGTGGGTTCGATACCCACTAGCCCCATAAGGTTGGCTCAGCCTTCCACTCCCTGGGGGCGACTGTAAAATGAGCAGGACACATGGGCACCATGAAGGCTGCCATACAGTTAAATTCAACTTCTGTTATACTTGTTATAATCTGTTACTACTATATCACGTAATCTTACTGCATACTTGTCAGTTGAATTAATAAATGAATATTATTATTATAAAACATACCGATACTAGTCTTAAAATCACAATCTTCAGTCCTAATTACAGTCATAAAATAGACAACCATGATCAGAATAACTAAATGAAACTTGGTAATCTAAAATATAGTTCACAGGTGAAGTCAAATGTCTAGGAGCAGATGAATAATTTAGAGTTCAAGGTAAAAGAGGTAAAGTCATCAGGTTAAAGTAAAGACAACAGCTGCAGCAAAAGTCCTGATATAAAACGGAATAATGTTACTTTCAGTACAAAACTGGACAAAATTAGTCAATATTCTTGATTGAATGTCTTCTGTGTAGTTCCCTGTCAGAGAATCTTGACTTCAAAGCAAAACTTTTAAGTCAGCTTCTGAGAAAACAATCCCACAGTCTGTTGTTCTTCTCTGCTATAAACAATCAGTAACCTTCGCATGTTTTTCAAACTGTGCACAGTCACCGGTGCCTTAACCAAGTCCTTTCCAATGACCGCTTCCAACTTAAGCCTCGAGTCGAATACCATCAGTCCACCATTGACTTGATCCGTTGCATATATCTCACCATGTTCATTGACAGCCAAATAACGAGGACAGCATACCAACTTCTTCTCTGCAAACGTTTCCTTAAGACATTTATTTACATTGAAATCAGCACCATCAACAGCTTCAAGCAGCGTATCGAAAACGCTGACGACTTTTCCATCCCTTGTGATCTCGCAGACACCATTTTTACCACTCGACTCTCCATAACTTATCACGTAAGTACCAGCTGAAGTTTCAACTGCATGATGTGGAACTTTAGCAATGTCTGGCAACTGTATGTGATTAATTCTTTGTGCATCAGCACTGTAGATATCCAAATGGGATGGCTGGCCTTGATCAACTCTAATCACACCTCCACTGCTGGTCACAGAAAGTGTGTATGGGCCACCGATGTTTTGTAGCCATGAAGTAACGCTGTTATCGGTAGGTGTGAATTTCCATACAGAGTTGTTTCCTCTGTCAGTGATGTACAGACAGGCGGATTGTTGTGAGGCTACCACGTCCACAGGATCTTTGATCACCGTTAGTGGTATTTCGCTCTGCTTGCTAGGATCGCCCTCATCAATCACGAGGAGACAGCTTGGCTTCTGACGCAGAATGTAGATATTGCTACCCAGCATGGCTACTGCGCATACACTACACATAGGCAGTGGCAGATTTTTCTCAAGGCTTATGCTGGATGTGCGGGCAACTGAAAATAACGGACGATGTTCATCATGACAAAAGCAAATCATTTATGACCTCAAAGTATTCATTGCTAACAAAGGAGAGGAGAAAGTAGTAAGAACAGGTTGTTGCACTAGGTTTGGGGTCAGTAAGGTACTGTAAGGTAAGGCCCGGTAAAAAAGATAAGTTGAGGTATGTTAACATAATGTAAATGTAGGTATGGTAAGCAAGATAAGTTTAGGCAAGGTATTAAAACTTCGATGTATTAATTTTCAAAGAAGTTCTGAGAACATGGAAAGTACAGGAGGTTTAGAATCAGCAAGATACGGTAGATAAGGTAAAAATGCTTAGGTAAAGTATGTTAAGGTAAGTAATGTAAGGTAAACTTGTCACATATATACAGAGTGCTTTGAAGAATGTTCCCAATGTATGTATGCATGTATGTATGTACTGTATCTGGCTACTCGTAAAGCACCGTTTATTAATCTAATGAATTTTATCAATGTTTGATGCATTTGAAATAATACAAGGAGCTTAACAAGGCTATCTAAAAGATCTACCTGGTAAACAGGTACATCTTCAGATGTCTTGAAACTGTTTCTTGAGATGTCTGTGATGAAACAGTTTCAATTATTAATGCATTTGAAATAATACATGATATGGTTCACATTCACAACATCTGAGCATTGATACCTTTCACAGAACTTACCCAACATTTTGTCTGGGTCCTCGAGGTCAATATTCATAATTTCTGGGATGCTTTCTCCACCGTCTAGCAGTATCTTGAAGAGCTCAGTCATCAGTTTGGTCAGCTGCTCTTCATCCGACTCATTCATATCGTCAATCGCTTTCAGAGCTTTTTCTGATCGACACCAAAACCAGACTATTATGCCGTACTCCCACTTGGCATTGAGAATCTGAATGTTTCCTCTGCCAAGCAGAGACAGGAACTGGACAAGTTTTGTGGACCTTGAACTGGTCTTATTCAGCAGCTGGTTGATGCGGTCCACCACCAGCTTTTCAATCCTTTCATTGTCCTCCTCATTGGTAATTGTAGCTTTCATTACAACTGCAAAGAAATATCTATAGCATCCATTACAGCTTTACATCCAAACATCATGCCTACTGCTATCAGTTGGGCTCTACATGTCTGTGGGAGCTCACCTGTTGGACTCTTCTAGTTATCTGAGCACTGTTCGCTTATTGATCAACATTACGCTCTCAATGGCTTTAACATAATTTATTTTGGTATAAGCAGTGCATTGTGAGTTACTTAAAGGCGCTATTGTAAATGTCCACATACAAGCAATATATGTGCCATTCTTTATGTGCTCTTCAGTAATTGCTTCTATGAGGACTGTTCCTTGAAGTTAAGAATCTTGGGGAGGGGATAGTTAAATGGAAACACTCTTGCTTGAAGAAAAAATAGATCTTAAAAGATGTGGTTTGATACCCATAGCCCCTCAGACTTCCACTCCTTAGGGGGCAGCTGTAAAATGAGTGGGCGCCTAACAGGCTGCCAAGACATGTGGTCAATAGGATCATAAAATTTGTACCGTCATGTTTCAATGTTACTTACTGTGGTTTGCCAGTAAGCTTTTCAATAAACATGAATATTATTATCATTTAACCTTAAACTGAAAAATGAACACAGCCATAGTTACTTAGTTCATACAAGAGGTAAGGTAATGTTGGTGTAACTGACCATGGTAGCTATAAGACATCGTTAGAGACTGGATACTATTATAGTGACAGTCATCCAACAAAAACGGGGAGCAACATACACCAGGAACAAGAGCTTATTTTTAATCTCTATTATCCAATACACAAAAATCCAGTCTTTCCCTATTTTGGAAACATTAAATTACTTAATCAACAACAAATTCATACACTTTTCACACATACATAAATAGAATCAGAAATCAATGCAAAGCTCAACAGGTCAATTGTAACTGAAATTGAACATTTATATAGCACCAACGACAGAGAAAACTAATCAGAGGCACTCAATCTCATATCTTTTCCATCCAATCCTTCATTTTGGAATTCTTTTAGGCCATATTGTAAATTCATAATTGCCTTAATTAATTAATTAGGCCTAACATGTCCTAAAGTCTCCACTATCTATAAACTAGCAACACTCAGAACATGCAACTGTACTAACCGCCTCCTTTTTCGGCAACTTCTGCCACAAGATTCTGGTTCAGGATGCGAAGGAAATCAATGAGGACGTTGTACTTCCCTTCGCCATGACCTCGAACGACCTTCAGGATCTCATCATTTTTGTCAGAGTCTTCTTTGAGAGTTTTGATGTATCTTGTTTCTTCATCAGTCAGGCAACCATCTGCATGCAGACGATCGATCAAACCTCGTGGACGCATGTACTCCAAGAAGTAGTCAGTGTTGTTCCTCATTATGGCAGCCATCACCTCAAATGCTAAGGTATTTCATAAACATTAAAAGTCAATTATACAGCAATGCAAAAAGATTATAGGTATGCAGGGCTAACTGCTTTCGACATTAACCAACTGAACCAAATCTATTTTAAATGCTGAATGGAGGTAAACCTGTCTGGGCACAAGTTCAATTTCGTGAAGCAGGAATTGCATTGTTGCCGATGCACAAACACTCTGACTTTAAGATGTTAATGATTATTCATAATAATCTTGCAGGCAGTTGCGTGTCTTGGTCTCATCCGAAAATTTCTTAGCTCAAAACTCAACTCAGAAATTACTAATTTCTTATGTTTTGAGGCGTTTGTTGCCATTTACTTTCTTACACATAGGTGTGTTTATCAGGACATTTGTACAGTGAGCTTGGAGAATCTTTCAGTCACTTGATTTGTGCTTTCGTACAGATCCCATCTTGAAAGGATGCACATATATGAGAATTCATAGACCTCCCGTTAAGAACCTCTCAAAGGCACTGAAACATGGATGGCTATCTAGCAGATAGAAAACATTGCAGATCATCATAAGTTGATATAGTTATTCAAGCTGCTTTTCGTGTTAGATTATAGATTTTCTGTAGATGATTCTGTATATAATTGAATGGAAGAGTTTTTAAACTGTCCATCAAGTTCTAAAAAGAAACTACAAGTATATGTGGTCCCACACAGTTTCATAGCACCCTGTAGTACCTGGCAAAAGCACTCCTCGCTAACCGGTAAAAGATGTTGAAGTTCATTACGAAGGGTAAGTTCATCTTTAAGTATATGATGCTCAGATAACTGGATAGTTCTATCACTGACTGGCACTCCATCTCAGATGGTAAAAGATGCGCCATTCCAAGATCATCGGCTTAACTATGCAGCTTGTCATAGAATCTTTTCATCATTGAGGATTGATGTACAAGTCAACCTGGCTTTCTTTCCTGGCTTTTCCAACGGATTGATTTTTACTGTGATTTCACTCAAAGCAACCATGACCAATGTTTTGGGCATTATGATTATGGCGCTATGGGTGTCATTAGATAGATAGTCCTCCTAATATAGGTTGATCAATTCATTGCGTTTTAGTACTATAACATCCAAATGCCATACAAAAAACACATGAAACTTAGAGTAGACCTAAGAAGCGACTCCGAACACATACTTTGAAAAAATCTGAACAGATGAGAACCATTGAGCAAATTCAGCATATGACGAACTTATGCAACAAAAATAATCAGACGCATAAGCAATGGATATCAAGCAATCACCTGACAACTAGTAAGCCGTGAACCATTGCTGGAATAACAGGTCAGACTGGATGGTAACATTGGCAACATGTGCACCCAATGTTGACTTCAGAGGTCTTTCGACTGATATGGAATTGCTTACCTGATCTGGGTCCATGTGCTCGCACTGTACCACGTTTCTCCGCATCTGCTGCTATTGCCACTGCTTCTGCGCCTTCTGCAGAAATTTCTGTTCCTTGTGTTTCCTCAGGCATTTCCTCAGCAACAGAGTGGGAGTCTCCTGCTGCATTAATTAGCGATCATTAAAACCACAAAAAGAAACATACTTAAAAGTAAAGATAAATATGAGAATTTGAACAGACCAACTCTAAAGGCAACTAATTCCGCAATCTACCATCAAGCATTTACTCCAGCACAAATTACAACGATCTACACATTATCACTTGGTAGTACAATTAACTTACTTGAAAAACAAAGCATTTCTATGGCTTTATTATAAAGGAACTGTTGGCCAAATCATAACCTAAACTACTGCAAGAAGGGAAACCTGACGTGCAAGATTTGCTACAGTACAACTGTTACTGTCCCAAGAAAATATCAATTAATAAATAGCTAAATACAAGTAGCATGAACTGACCAATCTTTAGGAAAATTTCTGACCCTATACTGAAAAGTATTTCAACCTGTTTTAATTTAAGCATCATTTTCATTGTCATCGTCATGCTTATTATCAACTTCTTACTTGTTAGGATTTGACATTTGCACCTACTGTAATTGATGTAATATATGTACACCAGAATGCAGTTTACAATTAGTCTAACAGAGAATATGCTATTTATCAAAACTGCAACCTAAACCATATAAAAGGAGAGTTAAGGAAACTTAGACAATCTCTACTGTCACATAATCCTGTCACATGTCCTCGGACCATGTTCATTCACAGTTGCTGGCATTTGCAACTCTCCTATCTTTTGCTCCAAACGAAAACCTTACATTCTGTTTACAGTTCTTAATTCTGCCTGGCTACAATGTGCACTTCCGAACTTTGTAAGGAGGGCATAATCAAATTACAGTCATATTAGCCACCCTTGCTGCTGAATTCCCCAGTTACACTTTCTCTGCTACTGTTCGCGACCTTGGCCTCCTACTGGACCAGGAACTTACTCTTGCTCCTCATCTCCATAGTCTTAGTCGCAATTGCTTCTACCAGTTGCGTCAGCTTCGCACCATCACACGGTCACTGACACCCAGTGCTGCAACCACTTTACTGCATTCCTTTGTCTGTGCTCGACTTGACATCTGCTCTTCTCTTTACTCCGGTCTACCGTCTGGTCGTCTGGCGTGCCTCGACCGGGTGCTCCGCTCTGCGGCGCGCCTTATTGGCCGAATACCCAAATTCGGCCATGTGTCTAACTACATGCTGGAAACCTTACACTGGCTCCCTATCCGTCAGCGCATTGCGTACAGGATCGCCTCTCTGGTGTGGCGATGTCAGTTGGGCCTTGCCCCATCCTATCTGCGGGACCTCTGTAGTCCCGTATCGGGCGCCCAGGGTAGTCGCTCCCTTCGCTCCTCTGGGAGGGGGGTGCTCATAGTCCCGTTTGCCCGCACAGCCACTATGCAAAATCGTGCTTTCTCAGTGGTGGGCCCGACCGTCTGGAATGGGCTGCCCCTGGAATTGCGCCTGCTTCCCAGAACGCTCTCTGACTTATTCTATGTTAACCTGAAAACTGTTCTTTTTGGCCGTGCTGGAGTCGGGAGCACCTCTGAGTAGTTCCCTTGAAGAGGTGCTATATAAATGTCCTGAATGAATGAATGAATATTGCATTGTATTGTAATAAGAGGACAACTAAACCACATCACAGGACAGCTATAGAAACTTGTTCTATAATAGGAGCTATAGAAACTTGTTCTATAATAGGAGACCTATAGAAACTTGTTCTATAATAGGAGAGCTATAGAAACTTGTTCTATAATAGCTACAAATGTTTTCTTCTTTTGCTGGATTTTTCAAATGCTCACATTATGATTCCTATTTAAATTTTGCCTGGTTTAAATTAAAACACATCAATTAAATTCACAACTGTTTTTTGCTTTGCTCTGTTTGCAGTTGAAAGCTGTTCTTTGCAACACTGTAACACCAAATGTCTATTGTCTAGCATAATGGAAGAATTTCTTAATAAGAGGCTAAAATACTTGATCAAGTTACATTATATTGGTCTTAAGTTTTTAAAGCATATATTCACAATGATAAAAGTCTAGTACAGAAAATTATTCTAACTGGGGTTATCCACCAATGCCACCATGTCTTCTTCTTTAGCTTTAACTTCTTCTCCTGTTTTGCATGTCTGTTCAACTGTAACTGAAAAACAATCAACAACAAAACGCATTACATTTTACAAAAATAACTGTTAGTCAGAAATACATGAATAGCTGTGATCATTGTACATAATTAGAAAATGGAACATAATTAAATTAAAAAAACATTACAGCACCATATTACAAGCACAGATACATAAAAATAAAGAAGTCTATCATCTGTTACAAACCTGCAGTGATGGGCAAAGTTAACTAAAATTTTGAAAACTTTCAGTTAAACTAAAAACTTTTAATTAAGGATAAAGTTTAACTATAAAAAAATAGTTTAGTTAAAACCATAGTTTAACTAATATTTCTAAGTTATTCACTAAAAGGTTTACTAACAAAATCAGCAACTATGCAACTATCTTCTGCAATGATTGTCATGAGTAACTGGTTTATTTCTCAAGTGAACTGCAAGCCCAGTGACTGCATTGCATGATGCATCATCGTTTGCATTAATAGCAACTTTCTTAATGATTTTCTGGTAGAACTGTAGTGCGACTATTAGTCCAGTACACATTACATAGTTTGAACGTGAAATTGTCATTGATGCTCTCATTGCTCTGCATTATTACAGTTCACTTAACCTCTGTTTGCGAAAATGTTTGTGAAAAAGTTTGTTGAAAAGTAACTAACTATTTTTAGTGTAGTTAACTTATTTACAAAATCAGTTGCCAAATTTAGTTAAACTTTCATTTCAGTTGAAAAATAGTTAAACTTTAACTTTAAAAATTAGTTTAGTGCCAATCACTTCAAACATGTGAAGATCGCTGAATGAGCAGAAAAAACGTAGATGTATACTGTATGTATTCAACTGCCAAATTACAGACAGCAAATTTAATGTAATATTATGTTGAGTGGCAGTACATTTATAGAGTTACTCCTCCAGATACCAACCAGAGGATCCAGATAAATAGGTGATATGAGACACAATTAATAAACTGAGAAAAGATCAAATCAATGAGTAACAGATTCTAACCTTCCATTGTTTCCTCTTCCTCTTCTTCTTCAGTTCTACACTCCTCTTCCGCTGCAATGCAAATACAAACCAACTTAAATATTCATCGTAAGTGAAGATGGTTTGTAACTTATCATGATTAAAGGTGTTAATGTTTTGAACTGAACTGGAGGTTGACTTAGCAGCAACACTGAATTATCATGAAGTTCATCTCTGAAGGTCTGTTACATAGCTTTGTTTCAGTGCCTTTGATAGGTTCTTAAATTATAATTACAGATGGATATGTAGCATTAAAAAAAGTAAAAATTATTTAAACCATGATACTTGGGAAAAATATAAAAATAAACAGGATATTTCAGAACACATGATACGTGAACTTGAATATGTCGAGCATTAATCCAATCAACTTGAATTCACAGTTACATATATTTATATTATACACATGTCTAGAGCTACTAATATTTATCGTATTTATATTTAAATTACAGATTTTCTTGCAGCAATATTGTCACCTTTCATCTGTTCACACAGTTTCAGAATATCTTTGCCAGAAACTGCTTCCTGACTATGGTCAACTAAAAGTAAACCACAAAAGAATCACTGTCAATCAACAACCAGATTTGAATTCACACAAAATCTTAAAATTTTCTAGCAACACATTCAATGCCACAATATAACCATATACAGAAGGTCCTTCAAAGTCATACTGTAACACTTTGATTATTATTTCACTTGAAGTTATCATTGATATATGAATCATACATTATGATAACGGTGCTCTAGAAGGCATTAGATTAGATTGGCAATGTGCCTGTATAAGCATGTACACATTACGATAATGTAAGCTGAAATTCTCAACTCCCAAACTGCTTTTGGGGGGTCCGGTGGCGCGTTGGATAACATCTGGCGAAGAGTGCGAGAGGTACCGAGTTCGAGCCCCGTTAGGGCGGATTTGCTTTGTAGGCTGCTCTACATTAGCGCCGTGTATTCGGTCGGCTGTCTGTTCTGTTAGTAGTTAACTAGTTAAGATTGCTTTCAATTGATTCCATAACATGTAAATGTACAGCGCAGTGCGTTTGTCAGGCGCTTAATAAAGAAAAGATTATTATTATTATTATTTTGAATTTCAGCATCTCAGGAGTGGTGATCATTAACATCACATAGGCTTCTTGCCGCAAAAAATTCCAGTATAATCGCAAAATGGAAGTCAATTTGCTTACCCACCACAGCTGGACTTCCAGTTTCTTTGACCTAATGGATTTTGACCAAACTTCTCCAACATATTGTTATACTGACAAACGATAACACTAAAAGTGAATAAAGATTGATGCTTATATAATATCATGCATTATGTTAATGGTGTTATAGATAGTCATTCAATCAGATGAGTGAAAATTTGGATAAAATTAACAATCTTCTCATAATAAATGGTGAAAGCTGACCTTCTAGAAACATCTTCTTGCACTTATCCAGAGTTTCCTTAGACACTCTAGTGAATACGTGAATCCTTTCTGAACGGGAAACCAACTGATTAAACAACATATCGATGCCTCTCTGAAGTTCTCCAGTGGTCAGGAGATTGCTAAGATGCATCAGTTCATCCACGGTTTCACATAAAATGTAGAGATTGACGCTGTGGCCAATGCGTGCAGCAAAGAGGTTTAACTGGAGTCTTTCCAGTATACGACTTGACTCTTCGAGGTTCATGTTGCTCAGAATGTTCTCGATTCTCGTAACAATTTCATTCTCAGCCGCCGCAGCTGCTTGTGTTTCTCCATCCAAAGCATTGTGAACCCGAACAGCAGCTGGAAATTGCAATTTTTAATATAAAATAAAACTCAATCTATAATTACCAGTAATTAATAAAGAAACTTTCGTGCCTATTCAATACTTTTGACTTTCGATGTACATGCATATATGTCCACTTGAATTTTTCAAATTGATTTTACATAATATATATATATATATATATATATATATATTATATATTATATACAAAGTTAAAAAGAGTATTGGGAAAATGAAAATAGCACTTTCTTTGCACAAGCTGCCCATGGCTGATGGGCAAAAGACATATAGCCATTGAAGCCATAAAGAAATGAAGATGGTGCATTATCTCACATCCTTCAACAAAAATTTTTGCATTGTGTTTGTCAATTTTGCCTCCTGCAGAACAAAAGACTCGGTGGGACTCCCAGCAAGAAAATCTCTAGCAAATAGGCTAAGTTTAAGGCAGTAACTTGCAACCTTCATACGTCTCAAGCCAACCGAGTTCAAGTAGCATTTATTTACTTATTTATTAAGGAAATTTATACAGCGCCACTCCAGGTGGAAGACTGATCCAAACTCATAGACCTACCACAGCGAAAGCCACCATTCTATGTGGCAGAAGTCCCATCCACGATAGATGAGTAAAGGAACTTAGCAACATGCAGCCAAAGCAGGATGATGGACAGGGTGACAAAAAGGTATCTGACTGACCAAAAAGTACTGTTAGCAGTGATGTGCAATAAAGAGTTGGCTTCCTTACTTCAAGTTATGATGCAGTTGCACAATGACATCCACCTACCTCCACCATCCAACAGAATTTTTGAAACATGTTGCTGGTTAGTGTCACGAAGACAAGTAATCATCTTCCAGTAATCGCTCAAACTGGATCGGTACAAAAACTCCAGCAGAACTTCTGCTTTTTCGTAGCCACATGACTTATTGGAAATGAACTCTTTTTGTCTCCGGTTAAGAACGTTGACCTTATACAACTTGTTGATGATTTCAGTACAATCCAGAAGGTCAACCAGCGATTCCTTGGTTAGCATCTAGAATGCTGGTCTCTCGCTCTGTCAAAGGCCATGCTCCACCATAGTCCTGGATGTATTCTACAATAAGTTACAATGACATTGATCACAATAGATTACAATGACATTGGTTACTATAAATTACAATGACACTTGTCACTATAGATTACAATGACATTGGTCAATATAGATTACAATGACATTGGTCAATATAGATTACAATTACGTTGGTCAATATAGATTACAATGACATTGGTTAATATAGATTACAATGACATTGGTTAATATAGATTACAATGACATTGGTTAATATAGATTACAATGACATTGGTTAATATAGATTACAATGACATTGGTTAATATAGATTACAATGACATTGGTTAATATAGATTACAATGACATTGGTTAATATAGATTACAATGACATTGGTTAATATAGATTACAATGACATTGGTTAATATAGATTACAATGACATTGGTTAATATAGATTACAATGACATTGGTTAATATAGATTACAATGACATTGGTTAATATAGATTACAATGACATTGGTTAATATAGATTACAATGACATTGGTTAATATAGATTACAATGACATTGGTTAATATAGATTACAATGACATTGGTTAATATAGATTACAATGACATTGGTTACTGTACATTGACATTGGTCACAATATGTTGTGAGATGATATTGGTCACTGTAGGTTGTAAGGTGACATTGGTTCTGTAACCAGCTATTGTAGGTCACGTAGATCATGAAAAATGTGGCTTTTTGTTGGCTTATTCAAATCTGACAGAATGTAAAGCAAACCATGAGCAAACTTAAATTAAATTGCCACTCTGTTGCAAAGTTTTAAAGTGATCTGAGTGTCATTACTCAAATAAGTTTCTAAAAAGGTTGTAACTAAGTGAACTGTCCTTTATATTAATAAAAAGTTTGCAGATGTCATCCACAATAATTATTAAAAGTTACAGAACCAACCTCCTTTTGCAGTCACATAGTTGACTAAATGTTCCTGATGGGTGTCTTTAAGTGCATTAAATAGTTCTGTAAGTTTCTCATTTTTGGTTACAAGTTCCAACAATCGTGTATTCTTCAAGTGACGTGTGCTTAGACTTTTAACTTCTGCAAACTCATCTCTTGATAAAGCTTTAATGGCCAACAGTTTGTCCAGAATACCAAAGTCTGGATTAATTCGATCAACAAGAAACTTGTTAATTTCGGGTATCGCTACATTGTTCAATGTATTTTCGTTTATTTCACCTGAAACGGAACACAACAGAATTCATTGTTATAAACCAGGAGAGCTGCATTGAGATAAGTCAGACAGGAAAATATGGACTCATTCCACATCGTCAGGTGCTCACAATATTACTATTATTATTACTACTACTACTATTATTATGCATTTATTAAGCACCACAAGCTAATCGATGGATGGTGCTGAGTAAATGTGAGTAAAGTACCTTCTCAAGGTCCCTATACACGGTAACCGTATCAGTGGAGGCTTGAACCTTCAATCTTCGTCTTACAAAGCAAGCGCTATAACCAATCAGCTAAGGCACCCAAAATAACCAACAATCTTAAATACATAAATGTATAATATTTAATATTCTTACTATAAGTACCCATCCTTACCTTTTTGCATATACTGGAACTTCATTATAATACATTTTATTATAAGGTGAATTCTGCTGACATGGTAACAGATTTCGATAAGAATTGAACAACTAATAGATTAGATTCTAATCGATTAGCTCTCAATTAGACAAACAGCTAATTCTAATACTAATCGATTAGCTACAAGATTTTGCTAATTCTAATTAGCAAATTTCAGTAGACAATTCTAATTCTAGTCGATTAGCAAATTAACTAATCATGCCCATTTCTGATTTGGATACCAAAATCCATTCAGCTATAGAAAATATCTTGTTCTATCACTACTTCGTTATAAGGCAGTTCTTGATATGGCTCCCAAAGACAGAGTTACAGTGAGTTTCCGGTATATAATATATAATCATTTAATTTGTGCTTATCATTTCCGAAGTTCAGTAGGAACAAACCTAAGTTTTACTCGATGTTTAAAACCATCACAACCATGAGAACAAACTAAATAGACCATCATGCACTAAATCAAATGTCTAGATAACTAGTGGTTTGTCCGTTAAGGATGAGTGCAGAAAGGAAAGGAAGATTTAACTCAAATGCAGACAAGAGGAAGGGTGTAGCCAAATGTAACGTCCATCTGTTGATTTGGCACACACAGTAATTTCAGTAGAGCCTGTTTCTTATTAAAACAACAGCTTCAATCAGACAGCAGACAGTCTGTTATGCAGTAATATGCACTAGATCAAACTAGAGTGCTTTTGCTTCCCCAGCAATTTCAAAAGTACCCCAACCTGTATCAGAGTCAACTGTGGAATATCAACAGCACAGACAAACCTGGGCCTTGTTAGAGATTGACGCGTGGAGACAATCTCGTCCCCATTCGCGCCCGCAACAAATAAGTCTTCCCCATCCCCACCCCATACCCGCATGGTTTGTCCCCATCCCCACAAGTTTTCTCCCCATCCCCACCCCATCCCTGCAGAACGACATCACATTTTCCGCAAAAAAGGTTTCACCAATTAAAATTTAATAAAAACAATTTTTAGCTTAAGTACAAAGCTGTTTGTATTGCTGATTGCATTAATAAAACATACGCAAAAAACAGATTACCTTATCGACAGTTTGCATTAACCAAGCCCTGACTTTCTGACTAATAGCCGTCAGGAAAAAATCTCCTTTTCAGTTCTCAAAGTCACCCTGGACTGATTTGAGATTGTACTTGTAGCTCTAAGAATGATACGTGACTACTACGTTAATAATTCATCAACATAGACAAGCTGATAAAACGTATAGTTGAACTACAAGTACTTTTTGAACCAATTCGGTCACGTTTTTGTTTTAACAGTTTATTTAAAAAGTAATTCTGCAAATAGGAAGTACAATAATTGATGAGCCTGTAGCATCGAAAAGTGAATGGAAGTGAAACTGGAATTTTAAGTTAAGTAAGTAATTAGCTGCAACTAAGGAAGTAAGTTACTGTATACTATATACTATATAATACAATAGTGTATAAACTATAGACGCATAATAGTTACCATTACCGCAGTTTTATTGCCGGCTCATTCCCCATTACCGCTTTATTACTGTGAGAGTAAACAGTACTAAACACCATTACCGCGGTATTACCGTAATTGTGGTCCCCATTACCATGGGATTTACCACGGACCCACGGTTTTACCGCGGGGAAAATCACCATGTCATTCTCTACTTGTTACTCCACTAGAGAGCAAGCATGTCCCCAAAGAGAGATGGGGAGTAGGGCGCCCGTTAAAAATGAACTTCTGAATTTTTTCGGTGGTACCCTCCCATTTTTGTTGTCTATCATGAGAGAAGGTCATGGTAATTTTTTTTAGAATTTTGGAAGCTTATTTAAAGGTCGCTCAACACCTGTAAAGTTAACAAAATTATTATCCGACAATGTGTTATTCTCACTTATTTCTTGTTTATCAGTTAGTTATAACTGAAGTCTTTCTGATACAATATCAACAAAGTAGCCTACTGTCAAGTGTTTATCAGAACTATACTTTTAACAAAATAGATAACAAAGTCGACCCAGCCAATCACTAGTCATCAGTGACCTTAGTTGTCCCACTCTAATACTGCGGAATATCATCATCGACAAGCAGCAACTTATGGCTTCTGGGTACTTGGCTATGTGGCTTGAGACAATCAGCAGCAGATACTGTTTATGTTCTTCAGTTGTTGTAATGGAACTGTGGAAGTCCTGCATCAGGTTCACAGTTCACTCTGCTCCGTCATTTACCACTGTTGGCATATTTTTTGCTTTTCTGGAAATCTTCAAGAGTCTGGATCTTCTTGTGCGAGGAAGTTAGCATTCAACCCAAGTGTGTGTAAGAATGCAATGGTACTGGTTGTGACAAAGTCGTCAAGTTCCTTTTCAGGAATGGTGCATGTACTTGGCTCCATCTGGATTCGTTTGAGTGGTTCATTGGAACCTTGTTTCTTTAAAGTGCTTATCGTCCTTCTTTTGGTGTTGCTGTTGCTTGTCAGGCTAAGATGATGGACCGAAACAGTGTCTGAACACATCTCTGACCACAATTTCATGGACATGGTATCAAGTACAACAGGTTCTTGCCAAGCCTGATCTCTCTCACACCACAAACTCCACTGCTATAGTATTGGGAGCTGCGGTGTCAAAGAACATGTCCCTGACCTGACTTTTTATCCCCCACTATTGCACCATTGTAACAACAGCATTGCTATGGTTGCTTCACCCGTACCATTATTTTGGAAGCTTCGGCACACCGAGAAGCTGCTACAATGCAAACCTGATACCAAGACTGTTAACCGGTCAACCCAACCTGCTCACTACCTGTAATATATCCGGAAACATTTTGCCGTCCCAGTGCACAACTAGAGGTAAGGACGGATCAAAAGTGACTTTTACAGCTTGGATCGTATGTTCACAAAACTTTAGTCTCGCTTTTCTGTTTGACTCAGGATTGACAGTGAAGCTAGAAATGTCCTGTGCAAGGCTTCTTGCAGTCTCAGCCAGAATAAATGTCGCAGCATGGTTGCTGACATTGGCTCGATCAAGTGCAGCTCTTAACTTTTCTGTAACAATAGGCACAGAACTCCGTTTAGTAATTCTTGAGCAGTGTGGTTCTAAATTAGACTCAACTTCAGCAGCTTCAGGTTAAATCTTCTTCTGAAGTCAATTCATCATCTGCCGAACTGTGATATTCTGTCTTTTACTTTCTTCTTCTTTACTTCTGAGATATTCCACACTCTTCAGTCTCTAAAGTTACCTTTCTGTCCTGTGTTCTAGCTAATGCTGCGTCCACGCTATCCACATAGCCTATGCATGGCCCGCAATAAGAAAACCTGTCTTCAACAATGGTAATCATTGAAATGGCATCTGCATGTGCAATTCAAACAGTTTTTCCATTAATCAGACTAAATAAATTAATAAATCAGTAAGTAACAAGTATAATGGTCAAACAAATGCAATAGACAACGAAACTCGAACATGTGCAAAAGATCGCGATACAGCAGAAACTTTACTCGTGTTGAGCTACCAGCAAACATTAACATAACATTCTGAAATTTTACCCTTTTGTTATACTTAACAGGTGTAACAACTTCAGGGGGTACCACATAAAAAATTATGAACTTCAAATTTTTTCACTGGGCTAACGGGCGCCCTAATGGGGAGGGTAACTAAATGCGTGGATAAAATTTAATGCAGACAGAGGGAGCAAGGGATTCAAATTAGGTCATTTTCTGCAGATGTCCTACATATATGAATTACACTAATCTAACTAACATGGATTTTGACAAATGACAGTGGTCAAAATGATAAACCCTAACAGGATTGAAGAACCTTATAAGGTTTTAATGTAAGGTGCAAATTAAGGTGAGGTGATAGCAATTAAAGCAGGCTACCAAAAAAGAACTGCATGACAAACCCTAATACTTCCTTCAAGTTCTTACACATACAACATGAAATGGGTCTTAAGTGGCAAATACACTTCAAAAGCTGAAGATTTTCATGTGTTAAGAGCTCAAGACATATTATATTTGTCAACAAACTAATTTCTACAGAGTTTCTGTAAACAGCTGTAGTTGTATAGTTTGGTACAAACTACTTCAAAACTATCATCTATTATTGCATAGCACTATCACTTTGTTTACTGACATAAGATATAATCAACATAATTCCACTACCCTATCATTCTAGCACTGATAAATCTTGACCCTAAATATCCTGCTATGTTCTTTAAAATTTTATAGAAAAAAGCCTTCTTATGTTTAGCATGCAAGAAAATGACTCGATGAAAATCACATCAATTGTAATGTAATGTAATTGAACATTTCTATATCATCCCTTCACGGTTTCTACTCAGAGGTGCTCTTTGTACTAGCCTATTTTGATGTTAAGTGTCATTACAAACGAATATATTACATCAGTTAGGAAAACAATGCACAGTAAGCTGTAAGAGTCACCAGTGGTGAGCCCACGCACACACGTGGAACCAACCAACGGATTCCCGTTGACTGCTGAAGATGGCGTGGATGTTCAGAGTCTCTGGACAAGTTATGTCGATAGAATGGAGCTTATAATACAATCAAAGTCAGTTTGTATGCATTATGATTATATTATTAATAATTTGTTTTAACTAACGTAATTCTCAGAAGTCATAACCTCATCTTGCCTTATTTTAACTTAGCTAACATTATCTTACCTTATCTAATCGAAGCATACCTTACCCTACTTAGCATTTCCTTACTTTAACATTAACCTAACTAGCCCTCCATCATAAACATATTCCTACTGACCTACTGGTGACTTGTCTGCACAGACACTTTCTGCCCGAACAGGAGTGGTTGGCTCAGTCATCGTTCTTCACAATTTAATTCCAGCCTGTCAAAATATGAAGCCACAATAATTCAAAGCAGCCAGAATAATAAGAAAGACATCAACAGAATATGAGGAAAAAGCTTAAAAACCAGATTAATTCATTCAAGTTCATTAATTCATTCAAGTATTTATATAGCACCTCTTCAAGGAAACTACTCAGAGGTGCTCCTGACTTCAACATGGTCAAAAAGAACAGTTTTCAAGCACTTATAGAATGTGTCAGAGAGAGATCTAGGGAACAGACGCAGCTCACGAGGTAGGCCATTCCATACCGCCGGGCGTACCACAGAAAAAGCACGACTTTGCATGATAGAGGTATGGGCAAACGGAACTGAGAGCACCCCCTTCCCCGCTGAGCATAGGGAACGACTACTCCGAGTACCCCACACGGCCGACAAAGGTCAAGTAGGTCAACTGGAGCGAGCCCTAGCTGGCATCGCCATACCAAGGAGGTACCGGTAGTCTATACGGTGACAGACAGGGAGCCAGCGCAGGACCTCCATGTAATTTGACACGACTGAATTTGGGTGTTTGCCCGGTAAGTCGCGCTGCAGAGAGTAGAATACAGTCAAGGCAGACCAAACTTCCAAATGGTAAGCCAGAATAAAGGGATAGGCAAACGTCGATGCGAGCTGTGATGAAAGCATGCACAAGTGCAGTTGCAGCACCAGTTGAAGAGAGTGAGCGACAGTGCGAAGCTGGCGCCGTTTATAGAAGCAGTCGCGACTGAGGTGAGGTGCAAAAAGTTAGTTCCTGATCCAATAAAATACCAAGGTCTCTGACTGAGGTGCACAAAGTAAAGCTAAAGCTATTAATATATATATTATATTATATATATATATGTATATATTGTATTGTATTGTATTGTATTGTATTTGAAGACTTGTTATAGCGCCCCTACCAGATTTCCCATTCAGAGGCGCTCCTGACTACTGCTGCGAACGCTGAATCGGAGTTTCACGCCGAAGCGCATGAGCAATTGCAGTGAAGGACTTGCCCAGGGTCCTAACGCGCGGCTTTGAGGTGAATTTTAACCCTGAAAAAACTCCAGCTGATAGCCAAATGCCCAAGTGAATCTGGCCGTCAGTTATACGGTATCCGGACATTTCCCCCCGGACATTTCCCCCGAACAGTAAGTAGGTAACTCTACCATTGTCCATAATAACTGTTATTAATCCAACTTCTATTGAAGCAAAGACCTTATTTCATCATTGCAACTTCTATTTTTTTTTAAATTTCATCAATCCAATTTCTATTTAAACAAAGAATTACTTTCATAAATCCAGCTTTTATTTAGGCTTAGAATTTTTTTATCAATCCAACTTCTATTTACGCATAGAATTTGCTTCATCAATCCAGCTTCTATTTAAGGAAAATAATTTCTTTCATCAATCCAACTTCTATTAGAGTAGAGAATTATTTTAATCAGTCCAACTTCGGGGGAAACGTCCAGGGGAAAATGTCCTAGACCCCATTATAACACGCTGCTATAACAGGATATCTGATATAACAGTCTCATGCATCGATCCCAAATTTAACAAATGCATAGAAAATAAACTCGTCAAAAAGAATAATAAATACATCTTAAATACCATCATGTAAAGCTACTTCTTCAGCTTCTTTTTTGCTGGCCTTAGAGAAATTCACTGTTAAGAATGAAACCACAATAAAATAATATATAGTGTGTATCACAGTACCTACAAATTTTAAAACCTAGGAACATTTGTTAATTTTGCTTGAACTTTAATCAATCATCAAATACACAATTAATTCCTCAAACACATGATGCCTTTTAATTGCTTTCTGTGATCAATTCAACTATCTGAAATAATCGTAATTGTAATCATAAACTCAAAACTTCTAAAACATCTCTTGAAAGCTAAAAGCCCTGCGTCCAGCTTATTCAAGTGCACTGTGTCGAGTTAGAGGGTTTGTCCAGAGATGTCAAATGGAGATCCAAGTCCAGTTGCCTGACAGAACATCGAAGGCAGAAGAGCTGCCAAGGTGGGATTCGCTGAAGATGAGAAGGATTGGAAGATGGAGGATTAGATGAGCCAAGGTTCTAAATCTTTAAGAGTTTAATTTTACAGACTTTAATTTTTGATGTGGACAGCCCAAGGGGTGACAGGTAGAGGAACCAGAGCCAAATGATAAAGATCAGCAAATTTAGTTTTAGGGCAAAGACAATGGATGTGGAGATATGTTGCAGAAGTGCCACACAATTTCAGTTTACATTACAATACAGCCTGCTTAAATCACTCTACACATCGTTGTAAATATGCTCAATGACATATGACATCACACTGCATCAAACAGACTGCTGAATGCTGATAAACCTTCAGGACAATTTTTTGCATGCAAAAATCTGTGATTCAGCCTGTCTGAGACCCGTTCATGCTGCAATGACACCTATAGGTCGTAATAGTAAAATTCGAATGTCTAAAGTGCTACTTAAAGTTAAGCGCAAAGTGTTGCGTTGAGTCAGAGGGTGCGGGCCGAATCCCCGAAACCCGAATCCCCGAAAGTCATTTCCGCCGGATCCCCGAAATTGATTTTCTAAGTCCGACCCGAAAGAATATAATTAACAAATAAACATTTGAATAGACAGCGCATCAATATACATCAAGGCCATGTCATGTTTACAATTTAACTTTGAATAGCTCGGCCGCTTTCTAGAAAACTGTTTTCGGGAAATCGGGCTTTTGTCTGATTTCAGCGTTTTCGGGGATTCGGGTTTCGGGGATTCGGGGCTGACCCCGAGTCAGAGGGCTGCCCACTACGAACAAAACTGACAGACCCAGCGACATTAAATACAGCAATGCGCTCACATTGTATAATCACATTATTTCCTTGTATTTCATTCGCACCATATTAAAAACTCCAGTGCGTTTTCTCTACCCAAATTTACAAACATTATATTAAAATTAGGTCCGTCGGAGATCGAAAGGTCCGGGTTTGGGGTGACCCCCTCTCCTCATCCAGAAGTCAACCCTACTATAGTACTATAATTTAATAGCATTCAAAAACTATCCCTAAACAAAATTACTCCAGCAGCATTCTTCATAGTTGAAGACTGCGATGCTCACTGCCTTCACAAACCAAAATCGACGATGATCCCAAACATTACAGGTAAAATTTCTTCTTCCGATTTGCACAAAGCGAATAAATATTACATGTAAAAGAGTAACATATTTAAACTAATTCCAAAAGCTTTTACTTTCAAAACTAAGGTATACTCGCTAAAACTCCAAGGGGAATTCCCAGCACGCCACATGGGGGAATCTAGGTATTTATTAATAGTATGATGGCCAAAAAGATTTTAACAGGTTAAATTTTAACCTGTAAATTGTTTTGCATGGACCGATATTTAACGTGACTGGAAACTCTTATTTAACGTCATAAATATATCGCGTCTTGTTTATGTAACAAATACATTCAGTAAATTAATATTTATTAAATGAAATCAGCGAATAATTACATTTGTAGAATAAAAAATTCATTGTGAAATTTGAAGCACCATATTTTAATATCAGTAAAAATAATATTATTGAAGTGAGGCGTCATATGCCACGAGGTTATAATTATGTGGGTAAGGATTCAATCAGATATTGTATTGTATTGTATTGTATTTGAACACTTGTTATAGCGCCCCTACCAGATTTCCCATTCAGAGGCGCTCCCGACTACTGCGCGAACGCTGAATCGGAGTTTCACGCCGAAGCGCATGAGCAATTGCGAGTGAAGGACTTGCCCAGGGTCCCTACGCGGCGACTTTGAGGTGGATTCGAACCCGCAACCCTTCAGCTGCAAGGCACCGAACATACCCCTAAACCACCGCGCCCCAGTTGTATTGTGATGTGTTGTATTGTGTGTTGTATTGTACTCCACGTTTATAATGCGACCGAGCCACCCGCAGTAAAGATCCGAGAAATTAATCTCTGATAAACCGACCGACCCGGAATCGAACCCGGGGCGCCGTCGTGACGAGCGGGCTCCAACCCACTCGGCCACTCAGATATGGGCGTATACCGTATAGGGATGGGTCAAGGATTCTATATTAATATAATAGGTCCTTGGGGATGGGTAATGGAGCAATCGTAATACTCTGGCGTGAAGAACTAAACATCAAGCGGGAATCGATTAGGGCCATGATCGATCCGGTAAAGGTCGATTCCGCCTCTTTTCGCTAGGTGCCAGGTGGCGTTGGTAAAATGACCTGTAGCACAGATGGGCGCCCTGCATGGCTGGAGCCTGTCGTAGCCTATAATGGAAATGGTCGCAGAGTACGGCGTCAGTTTTTAAAAGTTAAGTTTTCTGTTTTGTGCATAAAAATTTTCGGCAATTTATTTCTTGGGGTTGGTTTGAACCCGTAAACCCCCTAAATATTTGTATTCTTTATTAAGGTTAATCAATCACCTCTAAGGAGGTAAAACAGGAAGGTGACCTGACCGACGTCCTAGGACGGAGGCACGGGCCCGATCTGGGTTGATTAACCAAAGACCTCCGTACCCACCTTCTCGTGGTGCGAACTGTTAGTAACCCTCCTACATGGGGGGCGAACGAACGGGTACGGCAGGCAAAACCAGAGGAAGGCAATGGCAAACCACCTCTGTACTTTTGCCAAGAAAACTGTCATGGAAAGCACAAACTATGAAAAAACGATAATCGCCGATGGTGAGACACCCAGGCCAGACAGCGATTTCAAGACTACTGGGAAAGAGCGGAAGGATGACCTGGTGAAGAAACGACGTCATGAAGCGACTGCACTAAAACCGAAAGGAGGTGCGGTAACGGATTCAGCCGATGAACACAGGATCAACCTGAGCTGTGGAACCCAGTGGAGGCTGGGAACATGGAACGTGAGGAGCATGCAGACCGGGAAACTGGAGGTGATCAAGATGGAGATGGAAAGGGTGGGGCTGGAGGTGCTGGGACTGAGTGAGACGAGATGGCAGGGAAAGGGACATTTCAACTCTGGAGAATACAGGGTAGTGATGTCAGGACCAAACGAGGGAAGAAGAAATGGAGTGGCGATGATCTGCGACAAGAGGAGTGCTGCGGCAATAATGGGCTACGATACGGTCAACGATCGAATCCTAAGCGTAAGGTTCAGGGGCAAGAAGGTGAACACTACCGTCATTCAGGTGTATGCACCAACGTCTACGGCAGAGGAGGAGATTCGTGAAAGATTTTACACTGAACTACAGGGAAAGATCGACAACGTGCCGAAAGGTGATGTCTTGGTGATTATGGGAGATTTCAACGCAAAAGTGGGGAGATCAGACAAGATAGAAGCATCGCACGGAAGATATGGGTTGGGTGAACGAAATGAAGCAGGAGAAAGACTCATTGACTTCTGCGAAACAAACGAACTGAGTATCATGAATACATGTTTTGAGAAGACAAAGAGAAGACTGTACACATGGACTTCACCAGACGGAAAACACAGAAACCAGATAGACTATATATTGATAAAGAAGAGATGGAAGAGCACGGTGAGAGATGTACAAACGAGACCGGGGGCAGACTGTGGATCGGACCATGAACTGTTGGTGGCAATTCTTAAGTTGAAACTCAAGAGACTTAAAAGAGGGGAACGCCTAATCAGATACGAATGTAAAGGGATCATACCAGAGTATAGAGCAGAAATAAAGAACAGATTTGAGGCATTACATCTGGACGAATCGATAAATGCTGACGACTTGTGGGAAGAGATGAAGAAGGTGGTGCACGAGGAAGCAAACACCCATGTCCCCAGGAGGGAGAGAAAGAAGATATCACCATGGCTAACTGGGGAGGCAATCAAAATTGCGGAAGAAAGGAGAGGGGCGAGAGCAGCGGGGAATAGAGATCAGGTGAGGGTTTTAAATGGAAAATTCCAAAAACAGGCAAGGAAAGACAAGGACAAATACCTAAATGAGAGATGCAAGGAAATGGAGGAAGAGGGAAAAAAGGGAAGAACCAGAGAGATGTTCGCGATGATGAGGAAAATAACTGGCAAGTTTACACCACGAAACGGCTCACTAAAAAACGGAAACGGAGGAATAATAGGAGATGGGGAGGAGATAAAGAATAGATGGAGAGAATATACGGAAGCTCTCTATAACACTGACGATGAAGAGACTAGGGGAGAAGAGACGACCACAGTGAGCTACGAAAAAGAACCGGGGATTATGGAGGCGGAGGTAGAATGGGCAATCACGCAAATAAGTGATAACAAGACACCAGGTGCAGATGAAATACCTATTGAACTGATCAAAGCGGCCGGCGATGGAATAACAAAGGAGATAACAACTTTGTGCAACCTAATATGGGAAACAGAAGAATGGCCGAAAGACTGGGGTAAATCGATATTCATACCCATCTTCAAAAAAGGAGATGCGAGGGACTGCGAGAACTACAGAACTATAGCGCTGATCTCACATACAAGCAAGATACTCCTCAAGATAATACACAAAAGAATGGAGAGCAGGATAGAGAGAGAATTGCCGAAAAGCCAAGCAGGCTTCAGGAAAGGGAGGGGTACAAGAGATCATATTGCAAACCTGAGATGGATTATGGAAAGACAGAGGGAATATGGCCAAGAGGTCCACTTATGTTTTATAGATTACAGCAAGGCATTTGACTGTGTAAACCACGACCTGATGTGGAAGACTTTGAGAGAAATGGGCATACCTATGCATCTGATAACTCTCCTCAAGAACTTATATTCCAACCAGATAGCAGTGGTGAGAACGGAACACGGAGAAACAGCAAGCTTCCAAATAAAGAAGGGAGTCAGACAGGGTTGTATACTATCACCGTACCTGTTCATTCTATACGCAGAAAGGATAATGAGAGAGGCAGGATTTGATGATGAGGCAGAAGGAGTGAGGATAGCAGGAAAGGTTGTGAACAACTTAAGGTATGCGGATGACACAACATTGTTGGCTGGGAAAAAAGAAACACTGAAAAACAACATCAGGAAATTAAGGCTTGAAAGTGAGAAAGCAGGACTGTATTTCAACATAAAAAAGACTAAAGTCATGACCACAGAGAGTTGGAGAAGCTTCGAAGTGGATGGAGAAGAGATTGAGGTGGTGTCGAGCTTCTGTTTTCTGGGAGCTACGATAGATAGGGAGGGGGGATGCGAGAGAGAGATACGACGAAGAATTACTCTGGGAAAAGGAGCAATGCAGGGACTGGAAAAGATATGGAAAGATAAAGCGGTGAGCCTAGAAACGAAAACAAGAATTGTAAAAGCAATGATAATACCAGTGGTGCTGTACGGGTGCGAGACATGGACAAAAACCAAAGCACTAGAGAAGAAAATCGATGCATGTGAAATGTGGATTTGGAGGAGAATGCTGAGGGTCTCCTGGACTGAGAAGATAACAAATGAACATATACTGGAAGAGATAGGACACCTAAGAGGACAAATGACACTGAGGCAAAGAGCGGCGAGACAGAAAATGATGTACTTTGGCCATGTGATGCGTGCGGACGGCATGGAAAAGGAGATGATGCTGGCGTGTGGGGAGGGAAGACGAGGAAGAGGACGACCAAGAAAGAGATGGATGGAGGAGATACACGAGACAATGAGGATGAATCTTCCGGAACTGAGAGAGGCGACGAGAGATCGGAACACATGGAGAAGGCTGACTATGGCAGTCGCTAGGATTCAGCGAATCGACAGCACAAGGTGACAAGGGTGACGAGAACGAAGTAAGATTACATTACATAATAGTAACAGTAATCTTACTTCGTTCTCGTCAGTTTACCTTAATAAAGAATACAAATATTTAGGGGGTTTACGGGTTCAAAAACCCCAAGAAATAAATTGCCGAAAATTTTTATGCACAAAACAGAAAACTTAACTTTTAAAAACTGACGCCGTACTCTGCGACCATTTCCAATGTAACCCACAAACTTGTTTTCTGGCTACGCTTCTGCAACTAGATATACAATGTTTACGAATTTTTTCATCTGTTGACCTACCAGTATAACATAGATTGCTTGCGATGGTAGGCCTATTATACGTTTTAATAGTCTAGGTATGAAACTGACAAAATGAAAAGCTGTACAGCCTAAGACAGCATGCCCAGGCATTTACAGACGTCGTAATCGTAATCGTAAATTTATATAGCGCCACTTCAAGAGGCGCTCGACGTCAATCACTTCACTGAGAGTAGGCTACTCAAGTGCTGACATGCATGTGTTTTGCTAAAGAAGTTTCCTGCAGGTTAAAGTTCAGTATGAATGTTTAGCATGAAGAACTCTTCAAATAAGCACTTCTACTTCACATTCATATTGAGTTGAGTATGTATACGTACAAATATGTATGTTTTGTAGTATAAATTATGTAGACATTTTGTCTATGTATTTCTGGACCCCATGTAACCAGTAGGCCTACATATCAAATCATTGCCTTATTGTTTCATTGTTGTTGTTATCTTCTTATTATTTGTTACATAACTAAATGACTGATTGAAATGACTGATTGATTAAATTAGATGATTTTTGTCTATAATGCTATTTTAGCTAAGATTGTGGTAAATTAGATGATTTTGTCTGTAATGCTATTTTAGTTAAGATTTTATATTCTTTTGTTAATGTGATTTTTGATGGATCCGTCTTATTTTATTTGGTTTTATTTGCTGTTTGTTTTTGGAGCACAAGGCGTACTCCATTCTAAGTATCATTGACTGTCTTTCTTTCCCTATCTGTATTTTTTTACGTGTTTAGGTGTCCCTATTTAGCGGGATCCATGATCCCTTCTGGGCCTCCTTGTAGCCAGTACATTTCAAACCGTTGCCTTACTGTTTCATTGTTCATTTTTTTCTCTTCTGATGGTTACAGAAATAAATAAAAATGATTGAATTATGTATCTAGGTGTGTGTGTATATGTATGCATGTATACGTACGTATATACACACATGTGGACAGTTGTTTAGTTCTCTTTTAGAAAATCCCAAGGGTCCATGTATAAATACCTGTTGACTAAAGCAAATTTCAAACACATGAACTTTGCGTTTTAAGCTATTTACTTTGAATCTTTGCATGTGTGAAAACAAAACAGAAGAATACAGTAAAATTTAAAATAGGCCTACAGAAGATTTTAAAGTATGAATTAAATCTGTAGATTGGGCACAGCACGTGCTACCGTAAGAATCTACCAATGCGTGGCAGTAACACGACCAACTATATGTGGAAATTGTTTTCCGTGTGTTGACGGACAACATACTGGACAGAACTCAGGCGTTCAACCTGACTCAGCTGCTGGTGGATATCATCCTCACTAGGTATGAGGCTTATGTAGTGCAACGTTTACTTGACTTCTGCAATGGCCGCTACACCAAGAGTCTGCTGAGGAACATGTTGCCAGATCAATCCGGAATTTCACCAGCTGATGTTAGTGAGCTGTCGTCAGAGGTCGGTACATTCACAGTGCGGAGTCAGAATCCTGTTACACCCACTGACCTTTACACAGTTGACATTGTGCGTGGATTCTGCAGTTGCTTGATTGGAAATACTGGTAAGCTGTGCAAGCATGCATCTGCAGTATTACAGCACCTTGACAGGTATTTTGGCTCGGCATACAACACTGTCAGTATGGGCACAAGGAGCCAGTTGTTTGAGGTTGCACTTGGCTCGACAGTTCCAAAAGGGTGGCTTGCAGATTTGCAGGATCGCTCATCACAATCAACCGCCATGACAAGCACTGATTTCCCTTGTACTTCATCTGTCGATGATGCCAGTTTCGATAACTTGTCACAACCTTCGACTAACTCTAAAGCTCAGCTGTCTGATTATGAACAAGGTAAACTTCAAACAGTGCTGGAAAGACTTACTACTGGTCTGGCATCAAATGCAGTTGTGTTTGTGACGTAGCACTTAATAGAAATAATAATAATATAATAATAATAATAATAATAATAATAATAATAATAATAATAATAATAATAATAATAATAATAATAATAATAATAATAATAATAATAATAATAATAATGTTGAATAATATTGACCACCATGCTGCAACAGAAACAGGTCTGGTAAGTGCCATAAGTACGTTTGGAAAGTACAGTGATCATATAAGAACTTATGTTGCACCATAATATTAATGCATTAGGCACCAATCTATGGTGCTCCAAGAGATTCGCATTTTGGTCAATTCAAGTGATTGGTGCAGTTAGACAGAAAGATATAGTCTAACTGCAATCAGACTGCTAAAAAAAACTGCTGAGGAGGAAGAGACACTATAAGCACTCGGCTAGCCACTTTTGAAATCAGAACTTTTAACAAAGTAATATACTCTGCTCCAGAGGAATCAATGCAGTGACTTTTGTTTAGTTGTTATAAATCGAAATGCATGGGCAATAATTAGGCCAGTCATTGAAAGCATGTTCTGAACCATTCCTATGATCAGATAACCAGTTTTCCATTAAAACAGTTCTGTATCAATACTATAATGAAGAAAGCTTTAACACAGTGATACTGGCAGTGTTGCTAGTACCTGCATGGTATATAAATTTTGGTACACTCCCAAGTGCTGTCTGCCTACAGATTAGGCTGTCGTGAAACTCCGATTCAGCGTCCGCGCAGTAGTCGGGAGCGCCTCTGAATAGGAATCTGGAAGGGGCGCTATAACAAGTGTTCAAATACAATACAATACAATACAATAATAATTATTTCATACGCTATGTTGACTCGCATAGGGCCTATAATGTCTTTTTCGGCGTAACTTCATCCATTCAGGACGTTTAGAATTGCAGCCAATCAGGTTGCCGTCATTCAGGTCGTTTAGGACACGGGCCAATCAGATTAGCGGATATCAGTCCATATTGCTGTACTGCCCTTGGATCGGCGAATCACTGACCCGGGACGAACTCGTCTGACCTTGAAACGCGCGGGAAGAGGGATTGGCAAACAAGAGCACGTGCTGCGAGGCTTGACTGTTGGGGGACTTGGCGAGCAGACGCGCAGTTGACGGAAGGCGCTGATGTGGAAGGGTCGATGCCATAGGCGCAACCACCCTATGGGACCCGTGGGACGCGTCCCCCAACTTTCGAACAGGTTGGGACGGCCGTGGACGCGTCCCCCCAACTTTCGAACAGGTTGGGACGGTCCCCTCCAACTTTTGAAAATTGTGAGGCAAACAAGAGCCCAAAATGCACTCCATTTTGTATCAAATGCTCAAAATTGCGTCGGCTTCTGGGGCTCCTCGGACCCCGATTGGGGACTTACGACGCTTCCCATACCGCCTATAGTCGTTAGGGAACTTCTTGCCTTCTGCAATCTCTCCCCTCTGTACCATTAATGCCAGTATACTACAAGGCTCTGGCCTTGGACCTACTGATTTTGTCATAGCCATTTCTAGCCTTAAACCTAAATACAGTAGAAACCGTCTCCCTAAATATGGCGACGATAGTTACTTGCAAGCTGGTCCCTGCTTCCTGCATTGACAGCACTCTTTCTGAACTTGACCATATCTCTAAGTGGGCAATGGGCATCCATTAGCAATCTTAAATTAAACCATGCTATGACCAGAGAAATGGTTGTCAAACGACCGAGGTCCAAACCTATTGCCCTCCCTCCTCTCATCCCTGGCATCGAGCGGGTCCAGGAGATGGTTATTTTGGGCGTCACTATCTCTGATCGGATTGGCTTTGGGGCACACATGGACAAAATATGCTGCAAACCCCGAAAATCCATGTTCGCGCTACGTGTTTTGGTCGCCCACGGTCACCACGGTGAACGTCTCTTTGACATTGTTAGAGCTACTATCCTCGCACGGCTACGTTATGCCTCCTCTGTTTGGTGGGGATTTAATTGCCACTCAGTGGCGGCACTACACCAGAGAATGCCAGGGCAAATGCCCTGGTAAAAAAGCCTTTGCCCTGGTCGTTGCCCTGCCAAATTTTGGCTCCAAAATTTTGCTATACAGCTTTATAGCATGATACACGATACACAACTGCAGGTCCACAGACGTCTGTATGTGTGGTCTATCAATCACCTGTCGGAAAATTTGAATTTTTAACCACAGTAGAAGCGAACACTCAGTTGTTTGTACATGGAGACACGCTCGATATAGGGCCATGGCAGTGAGTGATGATTCTTCCATTGAGGCATGCATCCACTCTGCTCCAGCGTGTCTCTGTCTGTCTGTCTCTGTCTGTCTGTCTGTCTCTATATATATGCATACATATATAATATAATGTATGTATTATATATATAATCGCTGTCTCTGTCCTACAGTGTCTCTGTACATGCCATGGTATAATGCATTCGTTTACCGTAGGCCCCTACTTTTAAATATAATACGTAGACGAAAATTATCATCATCAGCCATGAATCCCTTGAAACGTATGTACAGTTCTGGCATTCAGAAAGGAGCAGAGGAAAGTCGAAAATTGAGGTTCCTGTTTTCGGTACTCCTTCCATCAATTTGTTCTTTAAGATGCAAACCTCAGGTGCTGATATTCCTTCAGCTGCAGATGTTTGTGGAGAATGCAGATACAGCGGAGGAAGAAGCCGATAGGCTATAGCTATTAGTTCACTTTGTTCCGATGTGCCGACAACTTCCAAGTAGAAAATAGACGTCATTAGAGGTGAGGAAATTGACATTACTTTACTTCCAGTTCCACTGCTACCTCAGACTGTGATTTATTTAAGCTGGAAGCGGGAGGGGCCGATCTTTCGCTATACTGTCTACATTTCACACCTATTGTTTCGTGAATATCAACGGCAGGCACAAGACGTCGCAGGTTGGGCACTAGACTAATTTTAAAGTTACACAAACTATTTTCAACTAAAATAAAACAGTTTTACTAAAGTTGACAACTGATTCAGTAAATAAGTTAACTAAGCTGAAAATAGTTAAACTTTTCCAACTTTTAAACAAACTCTTTTACAAATATTAAATTTTTCTCAATAGGCGCTAACAAAGGTTAAGTGAACTGTAATAGCCTAATGTAGCCTACAGCGTCAATGACAATTTCATTTTCAAACTATGTAGGCCTAATGTGCAGTTCTAACTACTACAAATGTAATTGTCTTGTAGTTATAACTAGTTTTAAAGAAGTAATTTATAATTGTAATACCATTATCAAATCAATTTATTGTTATTATAGTTGCATAACTAGAGTCATCTGTCTGTTGACTTTTACTTTATTTCAGCTTGCCAGTGATGGGCACTCTTAACTGGTGTCTAGTAGTTGTAACTAGTTTTAAAGAAGTATAGTTTAAAAATAGTTATTACTGTTTTTATCAAGTAGTTTGAAGTTAACTAAATATTTCGTATTAACTACGTTTTCTCCTATTTAGCCTACTTTAGCTAGCTATAGACGAGCATCTACACAATCCTGTAATTTGGACATTGTCCATATATATTATAAGATGTGACAGCGCTAAATGATTAAAATTTGCGCTTCCTATCTTGAATTCTTTTTATCAGTTATATCTTTTTTCTTGTGTCTTTGGTCTGTGTGACAATGCGAGTAATAACGTATTAATAACGTCACCGAAACCTTGGCAACTCAAAATCAGGATGGTCCTTGTGAAGAGCTGTTCCAACAGTCTAGCCTCTTAAGTTTACTATCTTCCTCAACTCTCAACTTGCTGTGCTTTGATTAAAATTTGACAAATTCATGAAGCAAATGTATGTATTGAACTATCGATTTTCGAAATCTAATTCTAATTGCTATAGTACTGCACTCCGCCTCAACTCTCATGGCATGTCCGAGTAGCTGACTGCACTGCTCTAATTTAGATTACATTTCTATATTTTCGATTGCGATGCAATTCTAGCTATTCGTACCCATCTCTGGTTCAAGTTGACAAGCAAATGGCGCTTCATGCAGATAAACTGCATAGAACCAATTAGGATGGAGTTTCACCATTAGTGGTCTCAACTTTTAACATTTGCAAGATTCAAATGCAATCATGAGCTTGGTTTGCACACTATCGGTTTGCCTCGTAACTATCCATTTGCGATATCGATCGGTTTGGCTTGTACTCTATCTGTTTGGCTTGTACTCTATCGGTTTCGCTTGTGCTCTATCGGTTTGGGTTGTGTTCTATCTGTTTGGCTTGTACTCTATCTGTTTGGCTTGTACTAGTATATCTGTTTGGCTTGCACTCTATAGGTTTGGCTTGTACTCTATCTGTTTGGCTTGTACTCTATCTGTTTGGCTTGTACTCTATCGGTTTGGCTTGTACTCTATCGGTTTGGCTTGTACTCTACATGTTTGGCTTGTACTCTATCGGTTAATCTTGTACTCTATTGGTAGCTGCCTTCGACCTTGTACTCTATCGGTTTGCCTTGTACTGCTTTGCGTTGCTACATGTTTAGCTAGCGTTATCGGTTTGGCTTGTACTCTATAGGTTTGCCTTGTAACTCTGCTCTTGTACTCTATCGGTTTGGCTTGTACTCTATGGTTCAAACTTGTACTATATCTGTATGCCTTGTACTCTATATGTTTTGGCTTGTACTCTATCGGTTTGCCTTGTATACTCCTATTGGTTTGGTACTTGTACTCTATAGGTTTGCCTTGTACTCTATCAGTTTGCCTTGTACTATATCGGTTTGGCTTGTACTCTATAGGTTTGCCTTGCTATTCTGTAAAATTTTTCATCTGTGTAGTAAATTTTTTGGCTTGTACTCTATAGGTACGACAATTTGTATTATTCGGTTTGGCTTGTACTCTATTTGGGTTTGCTATCGGTTTGTTTTGTACTCTATATTTTTATGCGGTTTGGCTTGTACTGTACTCATTCGGTTTGGCTAATAGTAATTGGTATGGCTTGTACTCTATCGGACAGCTTGTACTCTATCTGTTAAGCTTGTATCGACTATATCAGTTTGGCTTGTACTCTATCTGCATCACTTGTAGCTCTATCGGATTTGGCTTGTAACTATCTGTTTGGCTTGTACTGTATCTGTTTGGCTTGTACTCTATCTGTTTGGCTTGTACTATCGGTTTGCCTTGTACTTGTCCTTTTTGACTTGTACTTGTACAGTATCGGTTTGACTTGTATCCATGGTCATCTGTAATCGGCGGTTTGAGTTTGATGTTATTGTTACTATTAATACTAAATCTATTTACTTGTATCTATAATTATTGGCTTTACTCTATTCTTTTGGCTTGTACTATATCGGTTTGGCTTGTACTCTATCGGTTTGGGTTGTGCTCTATCGGTTTGGCTTGTACTCTATCGGTTTGCCTTTACTTATCGGTTTGGCTTGTACTCGTACTCTATCGGTTTGGCTTGTACTCTATCGGTTTGGCTTGTACTCTATCGGTTTGGCTTGTACTCTATCGGTTTGGCTTGTACTCTATCGGTTTTGATTGTACTCTATCGGTTTGGCTTGTACTCAGTTTGGCTTGTACACTATAGGTTTGGCTCTATCGGTTTGGCTTGTACTCTGTCGGTTTGGCTTGTACTCTATCGGTTTTCCTTGTAATCTATCGGTTTTCCTTGCTTTTGATAATCCTCTTGTAGTTGCGACAATTTATATTATTATTTATTATTATTAATAATAAGGTTGCTGTCGCTGGTTTTATTACTGTTTTTTTACTATTGTTAATTATTTTACTTGTAATTGAAATTCTTTATATTATAATGATAGTAATTGCTATTATTAGTAGTATTTAGGGCAGCGGAAGTTAAAGATTAAGCTAATTAATCGACTAATCATCTAGATTCCTTGTCATATCTGCATCACAGTAACCGGGTCGGATAAGTCACGGAACACCTCCTTCTGTGCCTTTCTTGGGCACCATCTCCCTGATGAGCTACAGACCCCTATGCTAACATTACACCATGTTCTTGTCCTTTCAGACGTGTTCTGTCACTGGAGGATGTTCGATTGGATCCATGGTCATCTGTAATCGGCGGTAATGAGTTTGATGTTATTGTTACTATTAACTATTAAATCTATTTACTACTATTTATAATTATTGACATTACTTTCTTCTTCTTATTATTATTAGTTCGTCCGGCCGTCCGTTCTTTCGTTCGTTCTCCCCTCCCTCCTTTTTTCTCCCCTCGTCTCCCCTCTCCTTCCTTCCCCTCGTCCGACGGTCGGACCGTTCTTCCGTTCGTACGACCGTCCCCTCCCGTTTCCTCCCTTATCCGTTCGTCCGGCGGTCGGACTGTTCGGCCGGCAGGGGAGGCGAGGGGAGACGAGGGGATGGGAGAGGTTGGGAGGTAAGGGAACAGAAGAAGAGGGGAGCGGACGGGAGGCTCGTAGGAACGGAGGGAACGGACGGCCGGACGAACGGTCCGACCGCCGGACGAGGGGAGGGGAGACGAGGAGACGAGGAGAGGGGAGGAAAAAGGAGGCGAGGGGAATACGAACGGAAGAACGGGCGGCCGGACGAACGGTCCGACCGCCGGACGAGGGGAGGGGAGACTAGGGGAGACGAGAGACGGAGACGAGCGGAGGGGAGGGTCGTACGACCGGAGGAACGGACTGTGCGGCCGGCAGTCCGTTCCTCCAGTCGTTCGACCCTCCTCTCCCCTCCGCTCGTCTCCCCTCGTCTCCCCTAGTCTCCCTCCCCTCGTCCGGCGGTCGGACTGTTCGACCGGCAGGGGAGGCGAGGGGAGACGAGGGGATGGGAGAGGTTGGGAGGTAAGGGAACTCCCCTCTCTCGGGGAGCGGACCCTCCCCTCGTCCGGCGGTCGGACCGTTCGTCCGGCCGTCCGTTCCCTCCGTTCCTACGAGCCTCCCGTCCGCTCCCCTCTTCTTCTGTTCCCTTACCTCCCAACCTCTCCCATCCCCTCGTCTCCCCTCGCCTCCCCGGCCGGCCGAACAGTCCGACCGCCGGACGAACGGACAAGGGAGGAAAAGGGGAGACGACGGTCGTACCTCCGGAGTCCGTTCCTCCGGTCGTACGACCCTCCCAGTCCGCCTCCGTTCCTCCCGTCCGATCCTCCCCTCCTCTCCTCTCGTCTCCCCTCGTCTCCCCTCGTCTCCCTCTCCCTCCCGTCCGGCGGTCTCGTGCGCCGGTCGGACCGTTCTTCCGTTCGTACGACCGTCCCCTCCCGTTTCCTCCCTTATCCGTTCGTCCGGCGGTCGGACCCTCGGCCGGCAGGGGAGGCGAGGGGAGACGAGGGGATGGGAGAGGTTGGGAGGTAAGGGTTCCTAGAAGAATGGAGCGGTCGGGAGGCTCGTAGGAACGGAGGGAACGGACGGCCGGACGAACGGTCCGACCGCCGGACGAGGGGAGGGAGGAGGAGAGACGAGGAGAGGGAGGAGAAAGGAGGCGAGGGAGTACGGGCGGAAGAACGGGCGGCCGGACGAACGGTCCGACCGCCGGACGGGGAGGGAGAGACGGGGAGACGAGCGGAGGGGAGGGAGGGTCGTACGACCGGAGGAACGGACTGTGCGGCCGGCAGTCCGTTCCTCCGGTCGTACGACCCTCCCTCCCCTCCGCTCGTCTCCACTCGTCTCCCCTAGTCTCCCCTCCCCTCGTCCGGCGGTCGGACCGTTCGTCCGGCCGGCCGTTCTTCCGTTCGTACTCCCCTCGCCTCCTTTTTCCTCCCCTCCCCTCGTCTCCCCTCGTCTCCCCTCCCCTCGTCCGGCGGTCGGACCGTTCGTCCGGCCGTCCGTTCCCTCCGTTCCTACGAGCCTCCCGTCCGCTCCCCTCTTCTTCTGTTCCCTTACCTCCCAACCTCTCCCATCCCCTCGTCTCCCCTCGCCTCCCCTGCCGGCCGAACAGTCCGACCGCCGGACGAACGGACAAGGGAGGAAACGGGAGGGGACGGTCGTACGGCCGGCAGTCCGTTCCTCCGGTCGTACGACCCTCCCTTCCTCTTTCCGGCTCCCTCCGTCCCCTTCCTTTATCCGTTCGTCCGTTCGTCTGCCGGTCCGATTGTCTGTCGGTCCGTTCTTCCGTTCGTCCTCCCCTGCGCTCTCCTTCCCTTGTCCTTTCGTCCGGCGGCCGTCCGTTTGTTCTTGTTCTTTCAGATTCTCCATGCACTGTAAGACGATGGAAAACGCGTGCGCTCGCCCGCTACGATCGCCTGGATCCGTGGTCATCTCGGCATCACAGGAGGCAACATCGCATCCCTCATCGAAAACAGCAGGTAACGTATGGCTTTTATTTATATGCCCTCTTGTGAGCACCATGGAAGCTGCCGGACGAGTACGGCTCATTAGTCTGGCGGCAGAAATGGAGGCTACAAGAGGGCGCTTATTTATATGCCCTTCTGTGAGCACCATGGAAGCTGCCGGACGAGTACGGCTCATTAGTCTGGCGGCAGAAATGGAGGCTACACGGAGGGCGATAGAATTGGCCACCAACGCTAACATGCACCATGTTCTTGTTCTTTCAGATTCTGTGATCCAGAACTTGGAGCAGCAAAAGCCCGTCCGTTCATCCGGCCGGGTGGCGTGTGGATGGGTAGGATGGGGTAGAGGAGTGGGAGGGTATACCGGTAATGGGACGTTTTTCCGACCGACCGTTTTTCGGACTCCGTTTTTCCCACCGGTGGGTTTTCCCAGGGTCCTTTTTTTCCCGAGGGTCCGTCCCCATTTTTGTAACTCCGCCACTGCTCGTCCTCGGGCAGTGCCAGTCCCAAGCCTGGATGAAGGAGGAGGGCGACGCTAATAATCTTTGTTGTCAACGAGTGTCGTTAGATGGAAACTACTACTACTATGACCGTTCGTTCGTCCGACCGTCAGTCTGTCCATCCTTCAGAACCAGGAGCACCAGAAGTCTGTGACACGACTGCGACATTTCGATGACCAGGAAGACGATGGAAAACGCGTTCGCTCCCCAGCAACGATTGCCTGGATCTGCGGTCATCTCGGCCTCACATGACGCGACATCGCATCTCTCACGGAAAACAACGGGTAACGTATGGCGCTTATGTAAGTGCCCTCTCGTGAGCACCATGGAAGCTACCGGATGAGCGACAGCTCATCGGTCCTGGCGGCAGAAATGGAGGCTACAAGGAGGGCGATAGAATTGGCCACCATCGCTAACATTCGCCATGTTCTTGTTCTTTCAGATTCGGTTGTAGTGATCCATACCTGGAGCAACAAAGTCTGACTCGACCGCCAGAGCTCGGAAGACTTTCGCCATGCACTGGAAGACGATGGAAAACGCAGCAACGATCGTCTGGATCCCTGGACATCTCGGTAACACAGCGGGTAACGTATCACGCTCCTCTATGCCTCTCTTGAGCGACAGACCACTGAGCTAACATAGTCCTTGTTCTTTCAGATTCTGTTGTAGTGAACTAGAACTTGGAGCAGCAAAAGCCCGTCCCCGTGGCGACTTCTGATTAGTTGCTAGATGCTCCGTGTGACGTAAGATTGCTTATTAAGCATGCGTGACGTGAACAAATGGCCTTACTATGGGCGGTATTGAAATAAGCTCGCTGAAAAGTTAAATTTAAAATGGCCATATATCGGCGTTTAAATAAAATTGCGAACTGAAAATAGTCGCGTTGACCTAGACGTTGCGTAATAATGCTTTGTAAATTTTTTCAACTCGCTAAACCGTTCCGTTTCGGAGCCTTTAGCCGGACAGCGATGCATTGCAAACATACATACATACGGAAGGACAAACTTTAAGAATTATAGTATAAGATTATTATTGTTTTTTCGTACTATTTATTGTTATTTCGTACTATTTATTGTTATTTCGTACTATTTATTGTTATTTCGTACTATTTATTGTTATTTCGTACTATTCATTGTTATTTCGTACTATTCATGGTTATTTATTCCTATTCATTATTATTATTAGTATACTTTTCATTACCTTTCATTATTAACGGTATCTTTGTTATCATTATTATTCTTACTGTTGAATAAACCAAAATCTTTAAAATGGGGAAAATGAAAAAATGTAAAATATTCAAAATGATAAAATGATTTAATGAAATTTAAAAATGAAATTCAAAACTGAAATTGAAAAATGAAATTGAAAAATGAAATTGTAAATGAAATTCTAAAATGACATTGTAATATGAAATCAGTAAATGAAATTGAATAAATGAAATTCAAAAAATCAAAACAAAATCTTTCCCACCGTTCGTTTTTCCCACTCCGTTTTTCCCACTGTTTGTGTTTCCCACTGTTCGTGTTTCCCATTGTCCGATTTTCCCACCCGTTTTTTCCACTGTTTGTTTTTTTCACTGCCCGTTTTTCCCACGGTACTTCTCGATTGCGTTTTTCCCACGGTCTGTTTTTCCCATTGTCCGTTTTTCCCACCGTACGATTTCCCATCGTCTGTTTTTCCCATTGTCCGTGTTTCCGTCGTCCGTTTTTCCCACCGTACGATTTCCCATGTCTGGTTTTTCCATTGTCCGTTTTCCCATTGTCACTTTTTCCCATTGTTCGTTTTTCCCAATGTTGGTGTTTCCATTGTCCGTGTTTCTATTGTCCGTGTTCCCGTCGTCTGTTCTTCCCCTTGTCCGTTTTTGCCACTGTCCGTTTTTCCCATCGTCCGTTTTTGCCACTGTCCGTTTTTCCCATTGTCCGTTTTTCCCCACTGTCCAATTTTCCTGCCTTCGTTTTTCCGATTGTCCGTTTTTGCCAGCGTCCGATTTTGCCACTCTCCGTTTTTAGCACTGTATATCGTTAAGTTACATAGAAGTCAACGAGTGGTTTCTAGTCCGTGTATTGAGCGACTGAGGCTGGAGGCCTATCGCAACTGCCTGTACGTGGGCGTCGCCGTCCTAACTGTCAATCATGCTATATCCCAATAGTAATCACGGCACACGCCCTTTTAAACAAAGAAATAAGCCTAATCTATGGGTAACTAAGTATAAGTATTATAGTGTATCTAAATGTATCTGAATATAGCTATATAAGTTCAGCTAAAGCTGGAGCTACTTAATCTACGATAATGAAGTCCGGAAAGTCGTCTAAGTTCAGTTTCCGCTGAGCGCCTGTACGCCTTCTTCAGTCCATGTAGCGGGGTGGTAGCTTCACAACCCGACCCGAACGCGTGATTACTGGTTTTCGTTCGCCATCCTGGCGCCCTGGGCCTGGAGTAGGTGGGGGCGGTGGAGGGGGCGATGACAGGTGGTGGTCGTTTGCTGCGGTGGTGCCGTCTGGCGGATCCGCGCTGTCGTCACCCAGAATGATGGGGGGCTCGGAACTGAATGCCACATGGCGTGACGTTCGCCTCCGCGTGGTTCCATCCTCAAAGCGAACAGAGTATGATCTGTGTGGCAGGATGTCAGCGATTTCCCCCCTCCTCCATTCCGGGCGGTCATCATATTTCACCCGGACCGTCTGGCCGACTGCGAGCGGAGGTCGGGGTTTTGCACTGCGATTGTAATAATAGGCTTGTCGGGCCTTGGCTTCTGATAAAGCTACATTAGCAGCGTGTGATGTTGCAGTATGGAGTAGCCGGTTAGCGACCGGAAGACTGGTGTTTGTCCGGCGACAGAATAATAGTTGTACAGCGGACAGTCCAAGCTGTTCAGAAGGCACATTCCTCCATTCTAATATAGCGAGTAATGGATCGGAGTTGGCCTCTTTTGCTTTCGTCATTAGTCGCTTTGCTGTTTTTACAGCATTTTCAGCCCGGCCATTAGACTGTGGATAACGAGGCGAGCTTGTAACGTGTTCGAACTCGTACTTGTCGGCAAATCGCTTGAATTCTTGGGAGGCGAATGGACTGTTATCTGTCATGACTTCACTTGGGAGGCCATGTCTAGCGAAGTGTTGTCGAAGGCAGTACGTTATGTCCGCCACCTTTTTTGATGGCAGTCGATCAATTTCAAAGAACCCAGACAGGTAGTCAACAGTAATGAGGTAGTCAGTGTCGGAGAACGTGAAAATGTCAACACCGACTTTTTGCCAAGGCCGACTAGGAGCAGGGTGAGAGAGCAACGGTTCCTTCTGAATGGACTGCTGATAACGGGCGCATATGTCACAGGTATCGGACACTCTTTTGATGTCTGCCGACAGGCCCGGCCAGAAGACCGTCTCTCTCGCCCGGCGTATGATCCCGTTGACCCCCGAGTGAGCACTGTGTAGTCGCTCTAAGATGTGGGGGCGCATGCGTGGGGGATAATTACCCGATCGCCTTTGTAGGCGAGGCCACAGCTGACAGTTAGTTCATCTGCGAAGGTGTGATATGGTCGTAAATCTGCTGGCAGGTTGGTCGGTGTGTCTGGCCAGCCGATCGCGATTTGCTTCATTAACTTCAGGTAAAGATCATCGTCTCTCGCTGCACTGACTAGCCGCGCCACCGTGTCTGCAGAAGCTATCATTTTCAGCTCCGACATCTGTTCCTCGTCAGCTCGCTCTAGGGAGGCTATTTCCTCGGTGAATTTCGTCGCAGGAGTCTCACCCTCCGCAAATGCCCTCGACAGCGTGTCTGCTAAAATCAAATCACAGCCACGCCTGTAAATTAGCTGATAAGAGTACCGCTGAAGTCTTAGCAGCATCCGTTGAAGGCGCTTTGGAGCGGAAGCCAGAGCCTTCTTGTCTATGGCGAGGAGGGGTTTATGATCCGTCTCGATAGTCACATGAGCAGCATATACATACGTGTCAAACCTTTCCAAGGCAAACACGATTGCTAAGAGCTCCTTCTCAATCTGTGCGTAGCCCTGTTCTGTTTGGGTCATCGCCCTAGATGCGTACTCAATGACCTGTCCTCCTTGCATTAATACAGCGCCAAGCCCTGACTGCGAGGCATCGGCCTGTATAGTGATAGGCTTCCCTGGCATGAAATATCTGAGAACCGGGGCCGACGCAAGCATGGCCTTCAGGCGATTAAAAGCCTCATTATGCCTTATGTCAAACAGAAATTCGTTGTCCCCAGCAAGTAATTCTCGTAGCGGGGATGTTATTTCGCTGAAATGTGGGCAGAAACGCGCTAAGTAAGTTGCCATGCCCAATACGCGTTGTAACGCTGCTTTATCGTTCGGATTTGGCATCTGCTGTATAGCGCTTATCTTCTTTGAGTCAGGACGCAAGCCCTCACGCGTCAGTTCGTGCCCCATGAATGTGATGGCAGATCGATTCAGCTGAAATTTCTCCTTGTTTAGTTTCAGTCCCTGCGCACGACATCGATCGAGCAGAGCAATTAAGTTTGCATCGTGGTCGCGTGTGGCCATCGCCACGGTGTCTCCGGATCCCGTGACTAAGATGTCGTCAGCAATGCAGAAGACGCCTTTCAACCCAGAGATTGCCGCATGTACTCTAGATTGCCATATTTCTGGGGCCGGGGAAATGCCAAAAGGCAAACGAAGCCATCGGTATCGTCCATACGGAGTCTCAAAAGTTGTCAAACGACTCGAACTGTCACTGAGTCGCAAATGCCAAAAGGCTTGTTTGATATCCACCGTGCTAAAAACTTTGACCCCGGCCAATTTGGGAAGAATGTCGTCAATGGTAGGCATGTAGTACGTGCATCTTTTGAGAGCTTTGTTGAGGGGCTTCGGGTCAATGCAGATTCGTAGGCCGCCGTTGGATTTTGTGACAACCAGAAGGGCTGAAACCCATGGCGTAGGCTCAGTGATTGGAGCAATGATGTTATCTGCTGTCAGCCGTTGCAGTTCCGTTTCTATTTGGTCGCGTACCGCCACCGGAAGTCGCCGTAGAGGCATCCGCACCGGGGGAACGAGGGGGTCAACTTCCAGGCAGACGTCCCCTTTAAGCAAGCCCAACGATCCGTCGAATAGATCGGCGTAGCGAGCGAACACATCCGCTTCTGTGATGTGATGCGATGCGTGTGGGTTTGAAGGTGACGATGCGCTGGCCTCCAGAAGTTCGCAGATGTTTTCGTCGACGACGCGCAGCAGGTCAAGCCGACGACAGGCATCGATGCCCAGAATAGGATGCTCGCGTTCGGTGATATAGAAGTCCACGTCGAACTCCACTTGCGTGAGCGGATGTCTGACGGTAGCCGTCAGCATACCGAGAGTTTTCAACTCTTGCCGGTTGAACATGCGAAGCGTGGCTCGAGGCGGACGTAGAATGTTTCCGCCGATTTGGGAATACACGTGCGCAGGCAAAAGATTGCAAGAGGCCCCGCAATCTAGAAGGAATTTCACCTTCACTCCGTTGACGAAGACGTGGGAGTATATACGGCGGTTGTCTGCGTTGTCGAGCGCCAGTAGCCATTCGTCTGTTTCTTCAAGTTCGCGCACATCCGACGTCGTTCGCCTGGATCGGCACATGACGCCATAATGATTTGGCTTGCCGCATTTAGAACAGGTTTTTCCAAAGGCTGGACACGCATGCCTTGAAGGTTTATGCAATTGGCCACAATACTGGCACTGTAATTCGGACTGTTTATTCGGATAGGCTTTGCGCATGTGTTGCATATCGTGGCTGTCAGGATTTCGCGGCTGCCGCGCGTGAGGAGTCGGAGAGCGACGACGATGTTGGTGAGCCATGGCCTGAACGTCTTCAGGCGCCGTCATGGTCTTCAGCTGTCGCATCGTCGCCTCCGACGATCGACATATATCGACTGCTTGGGTCAGAGTCAGCTTGCGAGTCTGCAGCAGCTTCTTCCGTGTAGCGTCGTCACGGATGCCGAGGACAATCCGGTCACGGATAGTTGACTCCTCGGCTGATCCATACTCGCACGTTTTGATGAGTCGTCGCAGGTCGCCGAGAAAGGAATCGAATGTCTCACCTGGCTCCTGTTGTCTGCGATGTAGGACGTATCTCTCGTAAACTTCGTTTACTTCGCCAACGCAGTGCTGCTCGAACGCCTCGAGAAGCCTGACGGGGTCCTCCTTGTGTTCTTCTTCAGCGAAGACCATGGTTGTAAAAATCTCATAGGCATCGGACCCAATGCAGGCAAGGAAGATGGCCGCCTGACAGTCGCTCGCCTCGCGGTCCAGTTTTGCCGCCTTGACATAATTGGTCCACTGCCCTTTGAATCGTTTCCAGTCGCTGGCTAAGTTCGAAACTCTTAACGGCGCTGGAAGAGGAATTTGAGGAGCGGCTGCCATGTTGTTGTCGACGATGTGGTGAATTAAATTTGCGCTTTATTTTGTTTAACGGTTTGCTAAGTCTTTACTTCTGACGCCATATATCGTTAAGTTACATAGAAGTCAACGAGTGGTTTCTAGTCCGTGTATTGAGCGACTGAGGCTGGAGGCCTATCGCAACTGCCTGTACGTGGGCGTCGCCGTCCTAACTGTCAATCATGCTATATCCCAATAGTAATCACGGCACACACTGTCCGTTTTTGCCACAGTCCGATTTTCCCACGGTCCGTTTTTCCCACTGTCGATTTTTCCCACAGTCTGTTTTCCCAATTGTCCGTTTTTCCTATTGTGTCCGTGTTCCCATCGTCCGTTTTTCCCATCGTACGATTTCCCATCGTCTGTTTTTCCCATTGTCCGTTTTTCCAATTGTCGGTGTTCCCATCGTCCGTTTTTCCCATTGTCCGTTTTTCCCATTGTCTGTTTTTCCCATTGTCCGTTTTTCCCATTGTTCGTTTTTCTCATTGTCCGTTTTCCCATTGTGTCCGTGTTCCCATTGTCTGTTTTTCCCATTGTCTGTTTTTCCTATCGTCTGTTTTTCACATTGTCCGATTTACCCACCGTTCGTTCGTACGAACGTTCGTCCGCTTTTCCGGCCTGCCCTCCATTTTTTTAACTCCGCCACTGCTCGTACTCGGGCAGTGCCAGTCCCAAGCCTGGATGAAGGAGGAGGGCGACGCTAATAATCCTTTTTGTCAACGAGTGTCGTAGGTATAGAAACTACTACTACTACGACGACCGTTCGTTCGTCCGACCGTCAGTCTGTCCATCCTTCAGATACAGGAGCACCAGAAGTCTGTGACATGACTACGACAGTTCGAAGACCTGGAAGACAATGGAAAATGCGTTCCTCGCAGCTCATCAGTCCTGGCGGCAGAAATGAAGTTCGAAGACCTGGAAGACAATGGAAAATGCGTTCCTCGCCAGCTCATCAGGCAGAAATGGAGGCTACAAGGAGGGCGATAGAATTGGCCACCAACGCTTACATACACCATGTTCTTGTTCTTTCAGATTCTCCTGTAGTGATCCAGAACCTGGAGCAACAAAGTCTGTGACATGACCGCCAGAGCTCCTAGACTTGCTGCATGAACTGGAAGACGACGGAAAACGCGTTCAGTCGCCTGCAACGATCGTCTGGATTCCTGGTCATCGCAGAATCAAGCTAAACCCCAGAGCAGCTTCAGTGGCTGAATGTATCTTGCTTTTCGCATGCATTCAAACAAAATTTCCAACGTTGGCAACATGCGTGTGCCCCAGGATCTTCCGAAGTAGCCTAACGATCATCTTTCCGGTGCTTATATATATATATACATACATATATATATATATACATATATATATATATGGATATCGGATGGATATGGAATTATGGATATATATATATATATTTCTTTGAAACAGCAAAGTACATGTAGTTGTGCACAGACGTGGAACACTATCACTGTCTGCCCGACCTTTAATCCCACAACAGAACGCTCGAGGCGTTGGGTTTCCACGGGCTGATCAAGGAGGTCTTAAAATGACTCCTCGGGCTTATATGTCTGGGGGCTTGGAAATATATTTGGCAGTCTCTGGACCTACAGAGCAATACTCGTAAACAATTATAATATTGAAAACAATATTAACATTCTTTCTCGACCGCCTCTAGATTCCTAAGCTGTTGGGCCTATATATGCATTGAAAACTGTACCACGGTTTGAAACAAAAATACCACCTTGAGCCCTATAATTATGGCTTGCTATAGTTTAAGACGTATTTTTTATAACATTACGTTATGCCTTCTAATGATATAAATATGTTGACTGGATTGTGTAAATATAAATGATAATAACTTAGTCACGCTCTTCTTTGGAGACGTTAGAGAAATTTGTCAGAGGGGTGGGAACAATGATGGGTTGTGAGTTGTGACACCGTCTGGAAGTAATTATTCACTGTAAATATGATAAGCCACACAGGCTAAGCATAAATATGCCACGCTCTCTTCGTGTGTCGCCGACACTCTATCCATTTAGGTCTTTTAGAAACTTAGATAAGAATGTGCGTGCGTGCGTGTGTGACACAGTGTGTGTGTGTGTGGGTGGGTGTGTGTGTGGGTGGGTGTGTGTGTGACTGTGTGTGCGTGTGCGCGCGCAAACATAGCATAATAATATAAAACTACAATTATTCTTGTTTATTAATGATGATGCCTAGGCATAGCCTACTGAATATCGCTCATACGTTTAACTTGAATTTATGTTAGAAATGTTTGGAATAAACAATAATGATTCTTGTAGGTCTATTCTAGGCTATACCTTTTAGTAAATGAAACTAAGACTCAAATATGATGACACATTTGTGGGGAGGGGCTTAAGCCGGAACAGTTTAAAGAGAAATCGTGTTAATTTATTTAACTACCTGTATAGTATAGGCCTAATGTGCATGATGTTTGCAAAATTGTTAATGTACGATGTTTTATATGACGTCAGCGGCCGATGTTGCCATGAGATGTAATTAAACTGATGCCTAAAGAAAATAATACAGCTAAGGATTAAGTACTTGCACACACCCCCACTACAATTTAGCCCGTATACCGGTTTCAGGCAGTGCTCGAAGTGAGACGATATGAAACGACGGTATGCCATACCGACCTCTCCTGGCCGGTGAAACCAGGCGAGAAACCGATACCTGTATGGCCTAAAAACATACCGGTCCGTTTCGAGCTAGCCAATTTTCTGATAGGTCTACGTTCAACTGTGCTTCCCCAAGTATTGCTGTTCTGTCTCTACAGAGGGGTCGAAGGGGGTAGCGAGACAGACAGCAGCATCGACATGCCATGGAAGATTGGCTTGACCCTGAACTAACCCTCACTGCGAGCTTGCAAAGTGTCTCACTCTGAGGATGAGGGTAAAAGTTCCCATCATTCCATATAAAATGCATGCACAGTCAATGAGTCATCCTCCATATGAATTCCCTCCAAATTCTCAACATATCTAGTTTCAGCATTAGACAGGCCACGGATCCGTCATAGATAGGCTTAAACATATGTTACATTTTCATCATCAAACTATATATAGCAAGAATTGGGCTGGCATGCCCATGAGTTTGTGGTATAGTGATAGTACAGTTGGCATCGAAGCCAAATCACACAGCGTTTTGAATAGACTATTTAACATTTTGCAAGTGGCTTTCGGATTGGCATTTTTTAAGTAGGCCTAACATTGAGATCGTCATACAATTGATCAAGAAGCGCCCTTCTTCCGGCTGTGGCCCGATTATAGGAATGTTTGATAAAATGGCAAAGAGGAAACTTGAAGCAGGTAAATCTGTTTCTGTAACTTTCGTAGCAGTGATGTTACTGTTTAACTAAAGTAGGCCTATGTGGTATACTGTATGTAAGCCTATTTGGATGGATAGAGCTACTGAACTGCATAATTAGGCCCTATATTAAAATAAATTCTGAGTGCTTGCTTAAAGTAATACAGTTAAAGCTTGCACATAGTATCATGGGCTCTATACGAGTAGGGTTGCCAGATACATAGTGCCACATACATAATGTACATAATATTAAATTTGTCTGCTTCTGCTAAATGTGTAGGCCCTATGTTTTCTATCTAAAATTTATATAACCTGATATGTTGACAATATGATTCATGAGAGGCCAGTTTATTCATATAATAAAGTCACATTTTCACTGATCTAGATGGTTTAGGTGCCTTTTATATCGAAATCATCGGTGAAAAATTTGAGGTAAATTATAGCCCAAAATGTACTCCATTTGGCATCATATGCTCAAAATTGCGTCGGCTTCTGGGGCTCCGCCCCGACCCGATGGGGAGCTTACGACGCTCCCCCATACCCCTAGTCGTTAGGGGCTTCTTGCCTTCGGCAATCGCAGCTTCGCGCCTTCGGCGCTCGCAATTCGACCCCCTCACTCAGACATTCTAGTAGGTCCCCAACTTCTGGACCGTGGTTGCGCCCCTGCTCAAGGCTTAAGCCCCCAAACGAAAATTCCTAGTTACGTCACTGATTATGACCCCTTTAAGTACGAATTAATTAATTTTTAGCCGTAAGCATACAACGGCTTGATTTATTTTGGGGGGGCTGTCGGCTTCGTTTGGGGGCAGAAGCCCCCCCAAGCCCAACGCGTTACGTCCCTGAGAATCACAGGTATACCGAGATCGTTCATTCATTCATTTATTCCTAAAAATTATGTAGCGCCTCTTCAAGGTGCCTATGGAGTGACACGGCTCTGGAGATGAGCATGCATGTGTGTCGTCTGCATTATACCTGCATGGTGCAACAGACCACATGAGCGAAGCAGTGGTTAGAATCGAAGGGCGTAAAACCGAGCCTTGTGGTACAACAAATTGTATTGTATTGTATTGTATTTATAAAGCGCCTCTCACAGTGAACACCAATCAGAGGCACTCCAAGTGCGAAAGACTCCGAGCGAAAAGAGTGGTCTTAAGACAGCGAAAAGAAGCACCTGGCCCCCCAGATAGCATCAAAGAACGGGTTGATGAAGGGAGTTGGTTAACGCACTGGTGTGTGTACACGACAAGCGCACCACACTTCTTCGATGGGTAAAGACGTATAGATTCCAGTGCTTTCGCGGGCGGTTTATTAAAGTACATACAGTAACGTACTTGTCACTGTAGCGTGGTCGGATGGGTCACGGAAAACAGCCGGTAACTTAATATGGCGAGCCTTTCAAGTGCCTCTCCTGAAGCTATCGGATAAGCGAGAGACTAACCGACCATTTTTCTTGTTCTTTCAGATGCTGTTGCAGCTGTCCAGGGCGTGGAACGGCCGAAGTCTGTTTGACGACCGCGCGACCGCTTGAAGACCTTGTGCATGCATGCACTGGGAGACTATGTTAGAACACGTTTATTGTATTGTCTTGTATTGAAACATTACTTCATAAACATTTGTTTTGTTTAGACTATATGTAAAGAACAGTGTTCAGACCTTGTGCATGCATGCACTGGGAGACTATGTTAAAACGTGTTTATTTTATTGTATTATATTCAAACAGTACTTCCATGAACATTAATTCTTTGTTAAAAAATTACCACATAATTACGAATATAACATGACATCCTATGTTTTCTATTGGAAGTATTATGGAATACCCAGTATAATGAGCTAACTTTGCAACTGGATGTGATGCTTGAGCTGTTTCTGATGAATGTAAATTGTGCATAAAATTGGTTAAACATGTACGGTATATTAATGACTGTAATCGACTTAGAATTGACTCTATGGATAATCGTAAAAAAATAGGTCACCTAAATAAGGATGATGATAATATGACTGTAGTAACCATATTTTTGTCATGTACACTGAACATGCTACCAATGGGGATGATGGTGCTTATTACTAGGTCTTTGATGACATTAATAGGAGTCTTGGTGCAGAAGTTTTCTTGCTGGTGGTATTTCTATTAATACTGTTAGTGTTGTCACTATATTTGTTATTATTACGCTACTATAACTATTATTATTATAACTATTATTATTATTATTATTATTATTATTATTGCTGTTGTTGTTGTTGCTCGCTGTTGCTGTTGCTGTCATCATAAAAATATTAATTTTTATTGTATATTTATATAAAAATATTAGCGCCTTGAGTAGGGATCTTGAAGGGGCGCTATATATTATTGATTGATTGATTATTGTTGCTACTATAATAGGATTAATGATTGTTTCAAGAACTGACTATTTGCTCATGTTAACTCAGAAATGTGAAGACTATAACACAGAAATAGTGTGCTTAAAGTGCTTTGCCCTGCAACCCACAATGTTCACATCAGTCATGCAATAACGAACAATGTCTGAAAACAACCAACACAACCAGAGCCAGAATAAATGTTCACAGATATAAGCTATCTGGTAATAGAGCACAATCAGTGTGGCCTCTCAGAAACAGTAGACACAAATTGGTTTACATGCAGCAACAGGGTCTGATGTATATTTAAATAGCACCTGCCCTTTAATTAACACTACAAATGCACTGTTACAATGCAGTATTCACCAAGTGAAATTGGTTGTTCACTGACAAACCAAGCAGACCAAATGCAGCAAAATTCTGCAGAGGATTGCAAATGGTGCTACATGAATGGAATCAGAGTTAAGTGTTTCTGTTCCCCAAATAGCCGTTTTTACCTCTGTAAAAACGTCCAAAACGTCCAAATTTTTCGATGTGATAGCCAAAAGAAATGAGCTACGTCCCAAAAAATTCTAGGTCAGGGCGTAAATACGTCCTCATTGTGGACTCTAACGGAAACCCTGTCAGATCAGAGTCAGAGGTGTTGCCAGGAAACAATTTCGAGGGGTTTCCATTGGACATGGTCGCAGAGTACAAGGCCAGTTTTGAAAAGCTAAGCTTTTTGTATTTCGCATATGAAATATTTTTTTTGAAATTTATTTGGGGGTGGGTTGAACTCATAAACCCCCTAAATATGCCCACAGACAATTTATGGTAGCAACTGTAGATGTCTGTGCTGAACTCTGGCCACACTCATAACAGTAATGAAGTACACTGTAACAAGCACATGCTTACACGTATACTGTCCTAAAAGTACGCACTACAAGTATTAATTAAAGTACAGTTGTACACTTACAAGTACCTACACCCTTAAAAATACTTTCTTGTAAATGCACCCTTATAAGTAAACCTTAAAAGTACATATTTGACAATACTACTTTACAAGTACACCATTGATTGAACTATTTTTACAGTCTCCAAATTACACTGAAAAGTATACCCTTTGAAACAGTGGCTTGGTCACATTTGGCAGTGCCAGTGTAAAGCCCTGATAAAGGTGGAGTGCGATGCTAATCAACTCTGTTATGACACATCATCGTTAAAAAGCAAATAACCAAGTCATTATCAAGTTTACACATCCTGACCAATTTCCTAGATTTTCAAAGGAAAATACTGCAAATAGAATTGCCCGATACAATATGATGCATTACACAAAGTAAACAGTTCAAATGAATTCTGCTCCATATTCATAAAAATTTACATATTAGCCAAAAACAAAATCTCTTGTTTACTTCTAATTATTCGCAATAACTGAGGTATAAAAATTGTTGGCAATGACGGAGGTCTGCAAAATCACAGAAGTCTGGTGTAATGGGGTCAGTGTCATTGAATGATTGTGCATTTGGCTCAGAGACTCTGAACATCCATGCCATCTTCAGCTGTCGATGGCAATCCGTTGGTTTGTTCCACGTTTGTGCGTGGGCTTGCCACTGGTGACTCCGAGAGCTAACTTTACATTGTTTTGCTAATTGATGAAATATTTTCGTTTGCAATACGAAAGCGAAGAGAGCGCCTCTGAGTAGATATCTTGACGAGGCGCTACGTAAATTCTCAGAATGAATTAATGTAATTTACTTATCAAACATTGATACATGTACGGTAATTCTTTTTGGACTACCATAACGGTAGGCAAGGCTTTCCCAGGGGAGGCAGAATGTATTTAACACTTTAATGACAAGCTGCATTCGATAGTACACATTCGTTGTTAAATAAAATATTTTAATAATAATGTCTGCAAGTCTTTTCTGAATGTAGCAGAATTTATTTTAGCATTAGAAGAAAAATGACTGCAAGTCTCTTGCAGATGCAGCAGAATATGTTTAAACGTTTGAAGAAAAATTACAGCAAGTTTTTGTATATCAGATTTTTTAATACATGAAAAATTGACAGCACCGTTAACTGCCTCAGCACAGAAGCAACATTCAAGATAAACAGGTTCTACGAAAACAACATCATCACATTTTGTGATTTCTCTTGCATCTTATCTCTTTCCCGTATTCGTAGCACAATAGATTTTGTGATTGTCTTAACTGTACAGAAACACCAACCACCTGTAGTAGGTGTATTCAATCAATTCTAATCAAATCTAATCTGCAGCTGACAAACCGAGTACATCAATATCAACCAACCATGGTAGAGGGTTGCGGGTTCGAATCCACCTCAAAGTCGCCGCGTAAAGACCCTGGGCAAGTCCTTCACTCGCAATTGCTCATGCGCTTCGGCGTGAAACTCCGATTCAGTGTCCGCGCTGTAGTCGGGAGCGCCTCTGAGTAGAAATCTTGAAGGGGCGCTAGTGCTCATACATACATACATTTTATTTTCCTTCTCCTGCATACAATTCCTTCGACATGCCTATTATTTGGAAGCTCTTGTTTAAATAAGCACCTCTTTCTTGAAGAGGTACTATGCAAATGCGCAATACGATTATCATTAAAGCATTACAACAGTGAGAGTGATGACGTGGCTCCATTCTAAACCCGAGCAAAGTTTCAGAGCAATTTCTGCTCTACTAATTGTTGAACGATGCTGTGCAACTAGCTGCGTCTTTTGCCAACTAGCTTTTTGAATAAACGAACATTTGATTGATTGATTGATTGACCGACACTACTGTGCCATGATTAGAATATAATTGGAACTCTGTTATGTTCAGAGGCCGGGTTGGGAGTGCCACGAATGGTTATCTTGAACAGGCACTATATAAATTTATTGAAAGATTTCAGTAACAAACGAGAATTCATTGGAGGATGTTACATTCCTCGGAAGAGTCTCTCTTTGAAATGACTTAATTGCCAATAAATGCCTATTGGCAATTACAAATTGGCAATTACAATTTACCAAAGGGTCAATAATCACTTAATTTGACTCATTATTTTAACACAAAATAATACTTTTATGTACTGGCAGTCTCGCACAGAACTGCAACAATAACAAAAAACCGTGTATGTCACAACAAAAAAGGATCTAGATACCCAAATAATCGGCATGACATATCGCTCATTTCTTAATGGTTTCAAAATGGTTTTAAATACCTGCAGAAAATTTACTAGTCTTTCATATGAATCATATTACCGTTGAAAAATGGAACTTTCATTTCTGCACTTAAACGGATATATCTTTGACCCTAAACCAAACCAGGATGTTGAGAAATTTGATCTGTGACCGACACCCAATGATTACACTGTTAATTAGATAACGGTTTAAAAGGCTTTAACAATTGAAACCCAAAACCTAACTTAAAATTCAAGAATTAATGCAGTTCAAACTACATGTAGATTTCTAAATCTGCCACTGAAGTTTCAATGTAGATTACTGAAACTCCATGTTAAGTAACGGAAAGTTTCTTAAATGAAACCAAATGGTAATTTTCAATTCAGACACAATGCAACTGAAACACAATGGTAAGTTTAAATCCAGTACGATCCAATGCAGAAATAAATTGTAACTGCGTAATAATTTAGGTTCAGAAGATTGAAACAACGTCAATTTCAATCTAAATATTGAAACAGCCTTCAGTTATTAACTCTGTCACGTTTCGTGTCCATCGCATTTCGTTGACTTATGGAGCTGACGCTGTTACATTTGTGGCAACCTTCGTAACGAATGAGTAGGAACTGCTTCCCGGAACAGCCGCAAAAGCCGCAAGCACAACAAACCCAATGAAAAGTGACGCTATCTTAGCATACGAAGTCTTGTGAGTAATCTGACCCTCAAGAATCTCGCAAAACGTTACGTAAATGAAACAGCCGGAAGTGAGAGCCTGAAGCACTCCATTTACGAGATCGATACGCGGGTCAGCATCTATGGATTCGTAAATCGCCGTGGCAACCACAAGGCCAACAGGATTCATGAGGGAATAGGCGATTGCCGCTATGACAACGGGCGTCGTTTTCTCGTGAACACGAACGAGCTGTAGACCGAGACAGAACGCTATCACGGTCTCATGAACAAGATTCCCGATGAAGATTGCCCAGACTTCGACAGTTGTCGTCTTCAGACCTGTAGTTATACCCTCGAAAACAGAATCCAGCGACAGTGCCAGCATCATTATTATGCTACGAGTCATCGAGTCTTGATGTGCAACGTCCGTGATAGATGACCGACGTGGAAGGGGGTACGGACTGTTTGGATCGTGTGGAAAGTCGTCGGCATCGTCCGGCATTGCGACCTCAATGGAGAATTCATCTGTGCCGACCGCAGCTTCGGCGGATTTCCTGTGGCCATTATCTTCCGTGTTAAGCGGTTCGAGGAGTGTTCCAGTACTGGAAACTGTGGTTAACTGCGTCGCGGCGCTGCTCGAAGTTGTCAATGACTTTCCGTTCCTGACGTCGTCGTCGTTTTCTTTCATGTGGCGGTGTCGACGACGTTTGGAAAACTTGCTCAGGCTGACAACCATGCGGTTGAGCAGAAGCAGAATGAAAAAGCCGATACCAATCAGCATGTCTGGAACTGGATATTCAATTGCATACGGTATCATCAAGTTCTCGAGTAGCAGTTCTCTCACGGCTGGCGCCATGAAGATGAGGTATGCCGCTAGGAACACGCCCCCGGCAAAGCAAGCCAACAGGTCGAGATAATACTGTCCGTTATCGCCACGACGGCGGAAATATACGGTCAGCTTAATCGGAAGGAGAAAACAGATGAGAATGGCAAACAGCATCACAACACCGGAGATCACCTTTGCATGCCACCTTTCCATGATTGAATATATTTCACCGATGTAAAGCGGTAAAACAACAACAATTCAGAACCCTGGCAAAGAATGGCAAATAAAATAATTCTGTTTAATGGTACTTTGAAGGTCGGTCATTCAAACTTTCAGGCTATTCAACGCCATTCCAACGGGAAGTCAAAATTTTGAAACGTCAAGCTCAGAATTACTATGTTGCTCACATGGCCACTTCAATAAAGTATTGTCACTGTCTTGACTTCAACGGATTTCGAACATCTGAAATATAACAAATAGGTTCTTCACAAAACAACACAAATGCAGTTGCTGAAACGAAGTCACATCTTAAGAACTTTTACTTGTGGAAAGTTGTATGAGTTGCAATAAAAATAATTTGCATTGATATTAATTTTTTTATCATTATGTTGCAAAGTATTTATTTAAGCAATCAACTGCACCTTCTTGATTATGCACAGTATTTCTCTGAGGACCCAACTCGACAAACTTATAGTATCGTGGGCTGAAGGATAATACAGTCTCTTTGAGCATGCTGTGTGAACGCCGGACTGTACCAGGTTTTCTAATGACGACACAAACCCTGACCCTGACTCTAACCGACCCTAAAGACGCATAACCTGACCCTAACCCACACACAAGCCGCCAGTAAACTTACGCACGATATCCTTCAGGCCCGATTCTATAAGCTTGCCCCAAACTCTCCATGGCAAATCCTCATTACCAATAACTACACAAAGAACTTCTCACAAGAAACATTCTTCATCTGGGACAACAAGCGCGTGTAAAGTTGTTAAAACTGCCATGAAATAATAGCCAACAGCCCAATACAACAAACATACAAAAAGCCGGACATTTTCCAGGTTTTTAGCTTTGCTTGCCAGACAGAGGACATGAGGCCAAAAAGGAGGACATGTCCTCCTTTTGCCCTACGTCTGGCAACCCTACATAGTGTAGCGAATCCCCGAAACCTCAATCCCCTTGCCCTACAAAGTCACTTACCTCCGCTCTCTCCGGACTTAGACTAGTTTTTTACAATCACAACCAAAACACTGAATGTTCACATCTCTTACTTATTTCACATAACTAATTAACTGTCATTTAGACACCCTAATTGAACAGCAACGCCAATTATAGTTTTTTCATTGTTTGTGTATGCTATACGTAGGCTACTACTACGCACACGTTTGGCAACGGCCTATGCCTTTACACGACCAGTCTCTGCTTATTGGCATTTATTAATTTTATGTACGAGTGCTACAGTTTTAACATAATTTATATAAATATGTTACATGAGAAGTTTAAATGAAATACTGAGATGTTTACAGAAGAAAGGATGCCACGCATGACAAGAACTCATCTGACTAGCGTAGAGTACGCACATAGAGCTGATGGTAAGTTTTATGCTGCGCTATTATTAATAATATTATGAAAATTTAGAAATTTAAATATTATTTTACTCATAAAATGCGTCAGATGAGTTAGCCAAATTTAATGCAGATTATTAGACTTGATTCAGAGCTTAAATTAGACAGCAGAGATGTTTACAATAGAGGAATTTTGACTTTCCACCATATCCCTCTTACTCGCCTCTTAAGCCACATCTTTGCTTAAGCTGTGTACACTCGTATTGCCCTGTCTTCTGTTACATTTAATTAAAGACTGAAAACCCCAACTATTCAAGCTTACCAAACCCTTAACCCGCTCCTGCACCATCCCAAACCACCATCACCGACAATACCCAGCGTTGTTCCTAACGGTCTTCTGACTCTCCTCCTCTAGCACTGTGATTAGTCCTGATTAGTCCTGATTCTGTCCTGGCACCAGAACGATGTTCAAAACCGATCAAACAATCTGGTTCTTGAGGATTTGGTTTGACCTGGGACTATTACCCCAGGTTTGACATAGCGTCGTCGTCGTTTTAAGCTGATCTCCCTAACACGCTGTGTGGAAATAGGCCTACCGAATATCTACAATTCTTTGCAGTGTCTTTTTAAAAAACCACATTGTTGTTCAGCTTAAGCATACTCACTGTTATTACATCCGAATTGCTGTCAGCTCTGTGGATTACAATGACCTGTCTGCACATTGGTAGCTACAAGTTCACAGGATGCTCGATAATGACTAAATTAAGGCGCTATATGATTTACTTTAATTTTATTCGCTGGTGTTGCTGGCTGCAAAAGATGAAACTTTGATGTTATGTTCAATTGTTAGGAAATTAATAACTTTTTAAAGAGTAGAAAGCAGTCAGAGAACGATTTAAACTTGCAAAAATGGCAAGCGTTAATCCTGCCGACAGAAAGACGGCACTTTCAAAGAATCTGTCACAGATGACGGTAATGCACATGGTTTCATAACGATTTTACACATGAGGCTTTGCATTATCGCTCACTAGCGTATGCTTAAGAAAGTGCAACATTTGCTAAATTATATAATAATGTTAAGCTTTATCGAAGATTGGAAATATAACAAGAACAGCACAGACTGGCTTGTAATAGGATGTGTGCCATTTGGGCCACAATGCACGTCAACAGAATAAGTAAAAAAACCTTTTCCAAGGATTGAACTTGCCACATGAACCGTCACCATTAGAAGGATCTACATTCCCATAATGATATTTACTACTGTCTGTCTTTCCAGAGTTTCGGAATGCTGATCTATTTCTTCATAAACTTGCCCAAATGTCTGTTTCTATGCCTGTCTGGGCTATTCTTCTTACAATGATACAAATCGTGTGTGCAAGAACAGCCATAACTAACCAGTTATTATTATTATCAGTTATGTTTCTGTTGTAGTTTATGCAAAGAGCAAAACAAAAGGAAGAGAAAGAAGAAAAGGAATTGGTAGAACAAAGATCGATTGACGATGAACACTGGGTCCTCGACATTCCAGAATTAGCAAAGAAAGAGTAAGACTATTTCTGATGACTCTTAAGCTGTCTTTTCTTTGTTTAAATAATATAGATTTCCACTGACTTGATAGAAACGAGCTATGACATCCATTGCTTTGCAGTTGTCATGGAGTACTTTGCTTGATTGATTGCGTGATTGAATGATAAATGTCTGGCAATTGTCATCCATTACTTCGATTCATTGAGGGATTTTGCTGATTGATAAATGTCTGGCGATTTTCATCCATTACTTTGGTTGATTGTCTGACTGACTGACTGATTGATTGTCTGGCGATTGTCATCCATTACTTTGATTGGTTGGTTGGTAAACGCCTTGCAATTTGTATCCAGTACATTACTTGGTTGCTTCATGGCTTGATTGATTGATATGTTTACTGATTGACGTACATATCTTTTTAATCACCAACAGCAGTAAATTACAGACAGTTTGGATATTTAAACAAACTAAATCTGCATGCAGCTATTGAGGTTTCAATAGAACGAACATAAGGAGTCATTAGTCCCACTTAATTAAAGTTTGTCCCTGTATCACTGATACGAGAAGCAACATGATTAATTTGGAAGCTTATTAATTAATTTTGTTCTTATTAAACAGCAAGTTAAAATACAATATCCAAACGCTGTTATGCCATATGAAAATGATGAACATGGCCATTTCAATCAGTAATAATGCAAACTAAACAACGGATATTTAACTCTTTAACAATGAGCTGCATTGGTTTCCCAGTCGCGGTTTTTAGTACACGATTGGCAGTTCTGCGCATACAGGACAATATTTAGAGGGAAGTGTTAAGTAGTATTTTAAGGTGACTCAGAGATGATACCTTTATTAAAGTAACCGGACAAGAGTTTGTTAACAGTTGACCTGAACACTTAATTAAGAAAAGCATTGTTAGTGCGAGTCTAATCCACTTTACTTTACTTAGCGTATTGTAAGGCTTGTCATTAGCTTTTTGTCTGCATTGTTTGTAAATTGTTTTTACAGGAGCCAGTTCATCAGTGAACCTAGCTACATCATCTGTATGTCGCTGCTCTTTGGCAGAGGTTCATTTCATGGATTCAATCCAGAAATTGAAGTAGGCTGTTGTTTGTATGAATCTTTTTAATATATGATGTTTTGTGCAAAATGTTTCCAGTAGTCAGTTAGAGAGACAGTGAGATACAGAGAGATAGAAATAGTGAATGTGTGTGTGTGTGAGAGAGAGACAGAGACAGATAGAGAGAGACAGACAGACAGACAAACAGACAGATAGAGAGATATTTAGAGATACACAGAGATTGATATAGTGAGACAGAGTGAATGTGTGTGTGATAGAGAAAGACAGACAGACAGAGACAGAGAGAGGTAATTCTTTTTGATGGCTGATTTCTCATTTACTTTGTGGATGTTGGATTGTAAGGAGTCGTCCATTAAGGACATTTGCAAAGAAGGAGTATGAGGGTAAACGAAATGTGAACTTGGGGCATGGGTTATGCCCAGCACAGATATCAGTATCTGTATTGTGCATAGTTTTTTTTATGCAGCCTGTGCCTTAAAATCATCTTATGTGAGTTCAGTTCAGTACAATTATAACAGTCCTTTTGCTAAGTATGGCAGGTCAAGAGGTAAATTAATCTAGACATTAGTATTCTGGTAGAATGTGGACATTCCCAAAGTCGTATGGGGAGGATATTGCCAAATATGGACATATGCAGATGCAGGGATGGCTGTGGTTCAAAAAGGTTATTGTTTGTGGACAGCTTTTATGTATGACCCGAATATCTGTTGTAGAAAATTTATAAGCAGAAGAACGAAGAACTTGGAGGGACGAAAAGTACGAACGCAGAGGAAGATGAAGAATTTGATGAAACTGTTGATGACATTGAAATGACAGAGAGGTAAGCTGTTTCTTCATCTTTCTTTTGCCTCAGATCTTGCCTTTTTTCTCGGGGTCTTGCACTGGTAGTGCTTCAGAATGGGCTACTCTGGGCGAATACAATTGTCTTTCAGTAGTTGCAAGTGAAAATTGTCAATTTGCTTCTGTAAAAAGCCACTGTCAGTAACTGATAATTGTTTGCTAATTATTGATGAACATGTTTTAATGAACTTTGCACTTTTTAACCTTACACAACTAATGCTGATCTGAATTAATTAAAAAGTGCTGTATTAATTAAATGCCAGCTGACCGAATTCCAAACAATGTAAGATTCGAAGGTAAGAGAAACACACTGCACTGGATAGACAGCATAATGAGGACATAATAAAGACTTGGACTTTCAATGAGAGAAGCCACCTTGACATGTAACTAGGGAATGCAAACCCATCGCCTCAAATTACTTGTCAGGAAACCCGATGATGATGATGGTATTAATTGTCTACACACAAACAAACCCGGGTAACCCGGGTTTGAAGACGGGTTAACAAATTTTACATGATAAACATTATTACTGCACTATGTTTTTGCGTTGATGCTCTAACGTCGTCGTATGCAGCTACAAGTCCAACGCTTCTCCAACAGTCAAGAATTTTGCATATAAAGAAAACTTTAGGATAATCGCGATGTTTTTTTATATAAGCAGTTTTTTCAATAAAAAATGTTCCGGAACTGAACAATTCCAGAACGGTAGACCTACTGCTATGGAAGACATTGCAAAGGTTCGAAGGCCTAAACCTGAGCCTCTAATTTTATAGCATCTCTGAATACCAATAAACACTGAAAACGCTGAAATTAAATTAAATTAACTAAATAAAGTTTTTATTAAAAATGTAACAATAATTGTTTTATGTTGAAACCTGTTGTGTTCAGTTCAGTGGTAGCCAGTGGGACACCTTAGCTCAGGGGTGTCAAATAGCTGACCCGTGGGCCATTTCTGGCCTGCTGACAATATTTTTCTGGCCCGCAGAGCCTTGCCTAAAGACTACTGTGATGTTTGTGACTGATAATAAAGATAAAAATTTTATAAGCCTGATTTGACTGTATGCTAAAAAAATGCACCATCTAAGATTTGGTTTTGCAAACATTTTCTGAGAATAGGCTCATTGAGCCTCTGCAACCCAGACACCTACCTCGCTTTTGCTCAGGCACCTTTGGCACCCTAGATGCTGCTTTGGAGAAATACTCGCTGCCTGTGATAAAAAAAAGGTTTGACACTAAGAGGCCTATTTTCAGGGCTCTTTCACTCTGTCTAATTACTGAATCATTTATCCTTGTGCGGGAAGAATTTTCGATATTATGTTTGCGATCACTGGAGAGAGTAGCTCGTATCATTATTTGTAATTTTTAATCAAAGATTTATATTTCGTCTGATTCGCCTCTTAACTGACATTGTCAGATTGGCTTCAGAATAGTTCAAGTTGAGGGCTAAGGTGAGAGTCCAAAGCCACAATACTTTGGATTGTTTAGACAGCAAAAGGTTCATTTGATCATGGCTTGCACTTTCCAGCCTTACGATTAGGGGTGGGGTATTCCGGTAATGGTACCATGTCGTTGAGTGAGCCAAAAAGCAGGTCTTCCCACAGCAGTTGAAAGGTACGCTCTTCTATTTGGTAACCAATTTGGCGGTTAGAAGAAGAAGGGAAGGGCAGTCCTTTGGGGGTAGCCTGAGAGGTGGCCATGGGTGTGAAGTGATGACGCCCTTCATTTCTTAGCTTGGAGCCGGACCCACATTCACTTGTTCAAAATATCAATGCTAGAGTACGATAAATAAGTAGTTAGAAGTTGTATTACGTAAACCCGTTATCAACCGTTTTATTATCGTCTATATTTCCATTAAATCTTGCAATTTGCTTGCTTGCTTGCTTGAGCCACAGGCTAAAAAGTCAAATCTTGCGGTGACTAAGTTACGATCACTTTCAATCATTCAATCGTCATGAAACTTGGCAGATTCACTCGCCCTCGCAGGTTTCGGGTTCTGGAAAAAATTTCAGCTCCCCAAAAAGGTTAGCTTATAGAATCAGGGACTCAACTTTTCGAATCGGGGATTCCCCATGTAACCTACGACAGTGTTGATAATTTATTCGTACCCATTCGCGCTCTAAACGGGCTGGTGCCTCAGGAACAGATGATGATGATGGTATTAATTGTCTACACACACAAAACTTGAGCTACATACGTAAACTATGAAGAGAGAAATCTATGAGAAATATTTCAAGGTTTTTTCATTTGCTACCATCTTTCTACCTGTAATTAAATTATTTTGATGCTTGAATAGATGTTTATTCTGCTTTAGATTTAGTTCACTGGTTGGCAACGCTTCGCCAAAAAGATGACGAAAAAGATTCAATCGGTCGAAACTTGACGGGAGCGTTGTGACACTTCATTCGGAAGAGAAGAAGCCTCGCAAAAGGCCGAGAAATTTTCTGAAACCATGCGATGACTGAAGTACTTCGTCTGATCTGTGGCGTTGCGTTTTGACTGTGTAAAGTGTTCGTTTCATTTAAGAATAATTGATTTATGTTGAAACGGACTGTATATGTGTTCAGTTCAATGGTAGCCAGTGGGACACGGTAGCTCAGAGGTGTCAAAGAGTTGGCCCATGGGCCATTTTCTGGCTCACCAACAATGTTTCTCTGGCCCGCAGAGCCTTGCCTAACGACTACACTGTGATGTTTGTGACTGATAATAAAGATAACAAAAATTATAAGCCCGAATTGACTTTGTATGCTAAAAAAAGCACCATTTAAGATTTGGATTTGCAAACATTTTCTGGGAGTTTGCTCACTTAGCCACTCCCAGCCGCAACAAAACCTCGATTTGCCTTTGGCACCCTGACGTAAAATGAACTGGACTAAAGTACACGCCGCTGGCATACCATTATAAAAAGATTTGACGGGCTGTATTTTAGTGAGCTGATGTCTTTTCTGCTCTTTAAACGCTGTGATAATTAAACTGCAATCATTTATCCATTCACTGGAGAATTTATACAATACAATACAATTATGTTTACGATCACTGGAGTCTTGCAGAGAGCGCGTGATTGGTTGTAATCATTTTAATCAAAGATTTATATTTAATTCTGATTTCGCCTGAGTCAAGAAAGAACATTGTCAGATTGGCTTTAGTTCAGTTGAGGGCTAAGGTCCCGAGAGTGCAAAGCCACAATACTTTGGAATGTTTAGACAGCAACGCTCATTTGATCATGGCTTGCACTTTCCAGTCCTTACGATTAGAAGGTGGGGCATTCCGGTAATGGTACCATCATCGTTGAGTGAGGCCAAAATGGAGGTGATTCCCAGGAGCAGATTTTGAAAGCGATACACTCTTCTATTTGGTAACCAATTTGGCGGTTAGAAGATTGTGTGAAGGGCAGGCCTCTGGGGTAGACCTTTGAGAGGTGGCAGCATGGGTGCAGAAGTGATGTGACGCCCTTAAGTTTCTTAGCTTGGAGGCCGGATAGGACATTCACTTCGATTCGAAAATGTCAATGCTAGAGTACGTTTAACTAAAAGGCCTCATTCAGGCAACGCATCAATTATGTTGGCGACTATCGAAATAGCAGGCTCTGGCAATGGCGGAAATTGATGACTTCATGTTTCCATTGCATTCTGCCGATACTCCAAGATCGCGAACCACTTCTGAAGGTGGAATAGAACAACGCTGAGGTTAAGCGTTTCAAATTTATCTTCTTCATCCTGACTGATTCGACCGTGCAAATTTATACGGTTCGTAAAGGGACCCTTAAATGGCGTGGTTGCCTAATGCCTACCCATTCAAAGGAACAGCATTTACATTTATTTAAAATTTACATTTATTTTACATTTACATCTATTTTACATTTAATTTACATTTATTTTACATTTACATGTATTTACATTTGGCCTACTTTACATTTACGTTGATCTCACCCAATCAATTCGTTGACGACTGAGCAGGTTTGAGGACATAGGGCTTACCGGCTACAGTAATAATAGTCCCAGTAGAAAACCGTGTGTAACTGTGTATTAACATTCATTTTACATTTACGTTAATTTACATTTATTTTACTTTTATTTTAGTTTTACGCTTACATTTATTTTACGTTTACATTTATTTCACACTTACGTTTATTTTACGCTTAGGCTACGTGTATTTTACGTTTAGGCCTACATTTATTTCACACTTAGGCCTACATTTATTTTGCATTTGCATTTTTACATAGCCTATGCATTTATTTTACAGTTAGGTCTACATCTACATTTAGGCTACACTTTTCTAATAATGTGGGCCCAACGAAGGAGAAGCAAAGTCGATGTAGTGAATCTGAAAGTTGTTGTCAGACTGAAGGGCAACGTTTTCAGTTGTTGGCTTTTTCATTGTGTCTACGTGAGTCAAAAAACCTGTTGCAAAATGTCATCGCTCTGAACAGCAGGCTTGTCTGTCTTCCTTTTAGGGCCTGAACAGCAGGCTTGTCTGTCTTCTTACTAACAGAACAGACAGCCTTAGAATGCATACAAAGCTCCTAAGCTGCACACTTGGAGTGGCCCAGTTAGCTACATTGGTGCAACGCAACTTTGTGCGATAGTGCTTACAGACAGGAACGTGGCGAGACTTAAATTCAAGAGGAGGCAACTTCACAGACCATTGGCAAAATCCTGGTCATTGGGGTTATTGGTCAATAGAAGTTTCAGTACATAAAAAAGCAAGAGGAGGCGTGCCTCAATGTGGCTACGCCTATGCTTACAGATCGTGTTTCGCCTCCCGATGATCGACTTATTTAAGAAATTTCAATCTCGGGTTATCAAGTCCGTACACGGAGACCTTGAAGCCGTATCCGCCCCGTGCTCGACTTTAAAAACGCCTCCACCATGCACAGTGGCACCACTACTGCTTTCATTGTCGACTCAAAGCTCGATTACTGCACTTCTCTGTTTCTCAACCTCCGAATTATCGAAACTAAGCGTCTGCAACTTATCAGAAACTCAATAGCATTAGCCAGAGCTGTCACTTAAACGCCCTAATATCATATATTACTCCGTAGGCCTACTCAAATCACTTCATCGGCTAAAAATCTCGGAGCATATCCACTTCGATTGGTTAGGGCGCTCGACCTGTAACTCGGAGAGTACGGGTTCGAGCCTCACCCGAGGCAGTTACTGTGTAGGGACCTTGAGCAAGTCCTTCACTCACAATTGCTCAGCGCCATCGATGTTCTGTCGTATGTTCGTGTGTGCACTTCAGAACTTTGGAAGGAGGGCAATATCAAAACAGTTGTATTGTATTGTATTCAAAGTCCTATCACTAACCTACAACTACCTAAATTATTCCCAGCCCGAATATCTCCGCAGACTCTTCATCATCCAGCCCAATCGCTCCACCTGAACATCCTTCTGTCTCAGTTTATCCAACACTGCACCACGTCTCTGGAACGATCTCCTTCTCCTGAATTCCGCAGATTCTCGGTTCCTCTTCATCATTGCAAGTCGCCCTCCATCATCCAGGCTCTTCTTTCTACCACCCTCTGTCTTTCCACTCAAAACTAAAGTGCCACCCTTTCAAGAATTCCAACCCTAACTCATCTGATCAGTGGCGGCGCCGGGGGACAGGGGGGCATAGCCCCCTCACTGCAGCTCAGCCCTCAACAAACAGTGGGAAATCACTGCCAATGCCAGAAAGGATGGGAGAAAGGGAAGGGCTTGGAGCTTTAGCCCCCCTCCAACCTGAAATCCTGGCGCCGCCACTGCATCTGATCCTCCGCCTTCCAATTCTTCTCGACCTAAACGACACTTAGCAGGTTGATCTACCTCCTCTCTTGATCTGGATCCCCTGGAAACCGGACTTGAACCTCTTTTTGAACACCCTTTAGAAAATGCCTCTGATTTGACACAGCACACGCGAATAAGCTGGCACCCTGCGCTTGGCTTCTGAGTGCATGGCGCTTTAGAAGTTTGGAGATTACGATTACGAAAGGGTATGACACCCATTCAAATGGGCAAGGGGTCGTTAAGTATCTTACCCTATGAATTCATTGAAAAATTAGCAGGGTCGAGGCCAGATGATCGCTCTCTAGCTCGGTCTGTAGCCTACACGAGGACCTTAAATGGCGTGGAACCAATTCAAAGGGGCAGCAGCAGTGGTGAAGGATCTCACCCGTTCAATTCATTGAAAAATTAGCAGGGTCGAGGCCATACGGTCGCTATATAACAGCGTACAGGGCCCACATTTACTTTAAATCCATAACAAAACGTCAATGTTATTACTATGTTAAGCTACTCTTCTACTATTATGTTGTCTGTTGTCAAGAGGTTAATAATGGGGGGGCCCGGTGGCGCATTGGATAACATCTGGCACAGAGACCGAGAGGTACCGAGTTCGAGCCCCGTTGGGCGGATATGCTTTGTAGGCTGCTATTAGCGCCGTGTATTGCAGGCTGTCTGTTCTGATTTATGTCTTCTGTCATTTGTGTTCTTGTGAATTGTTTCAATTGCATAACTGTAAACTGTACCGGTTGCGATGTGTCAACCGGATTGTTTCAATAAAGGAAGAATTATTATTATTAGTAGTAGTAGTAGTAACTACCGTAGCTGCCATTGCTGTTCAATTCGATATTTTAATCAACTAAGATCTTTGGGAAGGTGATATATATATAAATTATATATACGCCCATTCGCAGTTGAGAATTAATATAAAAGCGATGGCAAGCGTTTAAAAGGTGTGCACCGTGCATGTATGCGGTCCGTATACTAAAAAGGCGTTGCACCCATTCAAACGGATAGCAGTGGTAAAGGATCTCACCCGATTAATTCGTTGGAAAACGAGCAGGGTCGATGATATACGGGCGCTATATTAAAATGTTTACATTTTATATTTCCATTAATCTAAGAGATTGCGACCTGGTTCTCCCAATCGATTAGGCCTATATGAGTTGCATTGCGATTTCACTGTAAGAGACTACAGCATAGGCTGATGACTTAGACATTATGATAAAGGCGCAATAGAAGCTACTATATTAGATTAGCGAGAGATTAGAGTTAGATTAGACTAGATTAGATTTGATTTTGTAGGCTGCTATTAGCGCCGTTGTATTGCAGGCTGTCTGTTCTGTTAGTAGTTAAGATTGTTTCAATTGCATAACATGTAAATGTACAGCGCAGTGCGTTTGTCAGGCGCTTAATTAAAGAAAAGATATTATTATTATTATTATTATTATTATTATGATAATGGCGCAATAGAAGCTACTATATTAGATTAGACTAGATTAGATTAGATTAGATTATACTAGATTAGGTTTGATTTTGTGGCACGGTGGCCGATTGGTTAGAGTGCTCGGCCTGTAATTCAGAGAGTGGCCGAGTGGGCTGGTAGCCCGCTCACCACGCCGGCGGCCAGGGTTCGATTCCTGGTCGGTCGGTTTATCAGAGATTAATTTCTCGGATCTTTACTGCGGGTGGCTCGGTCGCAATATAAACGTGGAGTACAATACAATACAATACAACACAACACAATACAACTGGGGCGTGGTGGTGTAGGGGTATGTTCGGTGCCTTGCAGCTGGAGGGTTGCGGGTTCGAATCCACCTCAAGCCGCCGCGTAGGGACCCTGGGCAAGTCCTTCACTCGCAATTGCTCATGCGCTTCGGCGTGAAACTCCGATTCAGCGTTCGCGCAGTAGTCGGGAGCGCCTCTGAATGGGCAATCTGGTAGGGGCGCTATAACAAGTGTTCATATACAATACAATACATTAGATTAGATTAGATTAGATCATACTAGATTAGGTTTGATTGTGGCCGATTGGTTAGAGTGCTCAGCCTGTAACGCAGAGAGTATGGGTTCGAGCCTCCTCCTATAATAAGGCAGTTACTTTGGAGGGACCTCGAAACGTTTTTAATTCATAATTTTAAGCGTCACACATTGAGAATTAATATAGCAGTTATGGCAAGCGTGTAAAAGGTATGTACCGTCACCGTGCCTGTATGCCGTTCTTATACTGGAACCTAAAATGGTGTGGTACCCATCATAGGCGCCTGCACATAGGGGCAAGAGGGAGCACTTGTCCCTCCTGGAAAATTGATACCTAATTTTTAACTACTACTTTTTGCTTTAACAAATTTCTTCACACTGAAGTACTAAATTAAAACAATATCCAAGCAAAATTAGTTTGAATATTGTTTTAAATTTATTTTACATTTAAGAGGCCTCTATGAAAAATATATCCATGTTCTTTATTTTGTGTCAGGGCCGTAAATCACGGGGAGGGAAGGGAGGGAATTCCTCCCCACTTTTAAGCTTGGGGAGGGAACGTGAAGTAATTCCCTCCCCACAAATTTGTCTAAGCTGTGTCATTTTTCTAAGCTGTGTCATAAATATTATGACACCAGCCCCAATTGCCCCAAACTGTTCCTTGGGAGGGTATCGAAAATTTGTTGTAGTGTTATATATCTATATATATATATATATATATATATAATTATATAGGTATATATATATATATAATATATTCCACAACTGCGAACCCACAACTGGGGAGTACCTCCTCCCTGATCATCCCTGGGCGGAGTGGTATCGCTTTTCACCGTTCCCACAACCCCGATGACCTCCTGGGTCAATAAGGCCGAACGGGACAAGGACGACATCAGCGGGGGGACTGCAAGAGTAGGGGAGCTGAAAATTGGCGGTGAACAACGGCGGGCAGTAGAGGGGAAGACTGAGTTCTTAAGGTTGAATATTTTGCTTGGGACTGGAAAGTGGACCGGGATATGGAGTGATTGGAGTCCAACTCGTAACCGGTCGGACTGGGAGTTTCTAAGTCCGTACGACAAAGGACTTGAAAGGAGTTGAGAGGCGTATACAGATTGGCGCTGAGGGAAACTGAGGCCTATTCATCTATACACGCTGCATTCTTCCTCTGTTCGCCGATGGACTTCGACTCATTATCAATGCGCTGCCGACACTACGCTACCCTCGCCTTCCGGTCTCTGTCTCGTCGCCCTCCCACCACGCGCCATTCCGCCGCATGCACCGGGCTCCACGGTATTATTATTATTATTTTATGTAACGTCTAATTGAATTCTAATTTACACTTTAATTGCTAGTTTCATTTAATGCAACGACTGGACAAACTTTACTTCAATTCGTTCATTCGTTCGTTCATTCATTCACAAACGGTTGTTAGGGTGGATGACAGGCAGACGCTGTCTTCTGTAATTGTTGGCGTGGACGCTGTTTTTTTGCAAGTTTTTCTCAGGCGACAAAAATTGTTTTAAAATGATCTTTTCGGCCAAAATCGACTGTAATTCTTATGTTTCTTTGTAGTACCGTTGGTGATTGGTATTTAGAATCACGGTCACGACTTAGGCCTAAGGAATCTCTTACCTACAGAGGCTACAGTGCCCTTTATGTTGTATTGCAAGCTGTCTGTTCTGTTAGTAGTTAAGATTTCAATTGCATAACATGTAAATGTACAGCGCAGTGCGTTTGTCAGGCGCTTATTAAAGAAAAGATATTATTATATTATTATTATTATTATTTATGCCACCCTAAGCCCCCTTATATCGCCTGGCCTGGGAATTGTTACAAATATACATTTGGTTGTTGAAACAATTATAGGTTTTCTTCTTCATTAATCCAAAGAGGAAGGACGATTAGACGTGACAGGTGCTATATTTCATTCTTAGAGAGGGTGATCACAGAATGGAAGACATTGCAACTGGCCAGTTTTAGACAGAAGAGAAGGCTATTTGATCTGAGCACAGATATATATATATAGCCTATAGGCTCACAGTAACATATATGGCATGGGCTCCAATATGATTTATAGGGGATTAGAAGTACATGCCTAAGTATATAATGACCGGTGCGTGGGCTTCAGAGAGAGGGGGGAGGGAGGGAGTGTGGAGAGACAGAGAAAGAGGGTCAGTTCACAGAGTTGAAACTTGATAGGTCTGTAAACTGTTCACAGTGAGACTGAAGTTTATGATTGGCCCAATCATTGGATGTTTTAGTAATGGTAAGTCTTAATGGTAATTGCAAATATATACCGCCACCCCATGAGAGGCTCATCAGAAGCACTTCTGACCTAACACAATGAAACCACGAATCCCCTCGAACAAGAATTGTCTTCAAGCGTTTGCGGACATAGGCTCTGTCCTATCTTATCTATTACATGATTACCATAAACATTCAAATGTAGGGTGCAGATGATATAAATGTCTTTAAAATTTAAGTTGAAGATTGTATAAATGTTCCCAATAACTTTAATTTTTAACCTAGTGTGTAACTGATCTAACTCAGTAGTGGGCTTCTTAATGGAACTATAGGCCTACACACTGCCGAAGGGTCAGTTTTCCCTCCCCACATTTTGAAACAGATTTACGGCCCTGATTTTGTGTCTTGCATTTTTCAAGCTCTTGCTAACAAAATTTTGCCCATCCTGAAAAAATATCTGCTGGGGCCCATGGTAACCATTCAAAGGGGCAGCGGTGGTGAGGATTTGACCCGATCAATTCATTGAAAAATTAGCAGGGTCGAGGCAAACGGTCGATACATAAAGGCATGTGGATTCACATTTACTTTAATCTATAGGCCCTACAAAATGTCAATGCTATTCCTACGTCAAATAACTATCCTACCATACTTCAATATTATCAACTATCGTTACTGCTATTGCTGTTCATCTCGATACTTAATTGCCAAAAGAGTTGACGGTGATACTGATTATTATTATTAATCCAAAGTTTAACGTCGTCTTATGACATCAAAGGCCGTTGACGACAATACAGAAATGTACAATTCAATGAGTACAAGAAACTTATAGCGTCCGAATTACACCATTAAATGTGTCAAAACGTAGCTTTATAATTTCACTAATAATTCAATAAGAGCTGTAATATGCCAAAACTAATCTTTGTCGGCGGCAACGGCCTATGTTGTCATAAGCTGCCGTTAAACTGTGGACACACACAACACCTTTGCAATATAAAGTAGTTCATCTCACTCTGTCTATGATTTCTATATCCTGACAAAAGGATTTCATGCAAATTAAACAATGTTATTATACAGCAATTGACCCATTATAAGAAATTTACAAAGAACTCTTTTAAACTGTTCATGTATCTAACACATTATAATAAAAATTTCATTAACCAACAAAGCTTACATGTATTATAATTGTTCAAAGTATGATTTCAATAGATTCAATTATAACTATCGATCAAAGCATAGATTCAAATAGATTCAAATTATAATCATAGATCTCTTATTGCAACACAATACTGAGGTATTGCAACATAGTATCTACTGATTAATTACTGATACTGATTAAACATAGTAGCATGATTACTGATACTGATTAAACTGATTACTGAAACTTACTTGAACGCAGCTGAAAATTACTGATTAAACGCGGTTGAGAATTAATATAGAAGCCATGGCGAGCGTTTAAAAGGTGTGCACCGTGCATGTATGCGTGCCGTACACTGGGCGTTAAAAGATGTGGTTCCCAACTTCCTATTCAAACGGGCAGCATTGGTGCAGGATGTCACCTGTTTAATTAATTGAAAAATGAGCACGGTTGAGGACATACGGTCGATACATAAACGCGTGCAGGGTCCACTGTTATTTCAATCTATACACAAAATGTCAATGCTAGTACTGTGGCGCATTGGATAACATCTGGCACAGAGACCGAGAGGTACCGAGTTCGAGCCCCCGTTAGGGCGGATATGCTTTGTAGGCTGCTATTAGCGCCGTTGTATTGCAAGCTGCCTGTTCCGTTAGTAGCTAAGATTTCAATTGCATAACATGTAAATGTACAGCGCAGTGCGTTTGTCAGGCGCTTATTAAAGAAAAGATATTATTATTATTATTATTATTATTATTATTACTATGTTAAGCTACTATTCAACTTTATGTTGGCAACTATAATAGTAGCTGCAATTCCTGTTCACGTGACACGTCGTTATTTAATTAGCCAAATTATAGCGTTCTCGTACCGTGTAGATCTGCCGATTAAACGCGGTTGAGAGTTAATATAAAAGCGATGGCATGCGTTTAAAAGGTGTGCGCCGTGCATGTCGTATGCGTTCCGTACACTGCTAATAAGGCGTGGTGCCCATTCAAAGGTGAAGGATTTCACGAGACCATGTTACTGAAAAATAAGCACAGTCGATGCCATACGGGCGCTACATGAAAACGTACTCATTTACGTGTACGTTGATTATGAGAGTGCTTCTGCTATATAGGGAGAGAGAATCGGACGTACAGAGACACAGACAGACAGACAGACAGACAGACAGACAGACAGACAGACAGACAGACAGACAGACAGACAGACAGACAGACAGACAGACAGACAGACAGACAGGACAGGCAGACAGACAGACAGACAGACAGACAGACATCAGACAGACAGACAGACAGACAGACAGACAGACAGACAGACAGACAGACAGACAGACAGACAGACAGACAGACAGAGACAGACAGACAGACAGACAGACAGACAGACAGACACGGACAGTCGGAGGCACACAAAGACGGACAGAGACAGAGTGCAACAGAGACACAGAGACAGAGACAGACCTGAAGAATATTATAGACAAACAGTCATAGCAGACAGACATACTTAGAAAGATTCAAACAGACAAACAGGCATACATACGGACTAGGTCAGAGCGACAAACAGGCAGACAAAGGACCAATTACACAAACACTCTGGTCTTTTTAAATCGACGCAGAAAAACGTCCAGGATATAGTTATTTAAACGAAGAGCAATGTGTTGTAATAAATCAAGGCCTACGCATCCGTTAATTAGGTATAAAATTATTATAATTAATTATCGAACAATGCCAACTATTACAGACCGCCTTACTGCAGCAGCCAAGATGTATCGGGCTGTTCTAATTGGCTCTCTCAATCAGCCGTTGTTTATTTTAGGCTTAGAGCATGTAATCTTTTGACGGGCTTTGAAGAAGAAGAAGAGGAGGAGGAGGGAGGAGAGGACGAGGACGAGGACGAGGACGAGGGAGGAGGAGGAGGAGGAGGAGGAGGACGAGGACGAGGAGGACGAGGAGGAGGAGGAGGAGGAGGAGGAGACTAAGATGATGAAGGAGGATAAGGATCAGGAGAAGGAGAAGGAGGAGGAGGTGGAAAGGGAGGAGGATGGAAGAGGGTTGAAGAGTAGGATAGAGAGAAGCAGAAAGAGGAAGTGGAGGCGAAGAAGGAACAGTAACGGAACTAGGAGCATGGTGAGCGCTGTAAGCCTATTCTATATTAATAGTGGGGTCGGGGGCCTTGATTTGATGAAGAATAAGAGAATCCCCATTAAGCAAAGTCCGAGAGGCAGTTTATGAGTTCCAAGGGTTTATCAATTTCATTTTCTTAACCCCAGCATGTGAGAGCGGGTGACCAAGTCCAACACTCGCTACCAATTAAACATCATTTTATTATATTCAATCAGTCATTCGGTGGTTGAGGTTGTTTTAATTTTTTATTGTTTCAGATACTGCAGCTGGTTATATCGGAGAGATAAGTCTTTGGGGAAAACACAATTGATGAGGTGCAATGATTTAGGCCGATGATTTTCGTCTACTGGGGTTTCCCGCTCGTCTGGGTTGAGAGGTCAAAGGAAAGGTCAGAAGGTCAGAAGGTCGATCGACGTCTGAAAAGAGATTGATGACCTCACAGTAAACGAAGGACACGGAGTGTTAACAGTCGCAGGATTAAGAGACACAAAGGAAGGGACAGACGGCCAGAGAGAGAGAGAGAGAGAGAGAGAGAGAGAGAGAGAGAGAGAGAGAGAGAGAGAGAGAGAGAGAGAGAGAGAGAGAGAGAGAGAGAGAGGAGAGAGCCAGACACGGACGGGAGAAATGAGACAGACACATAGGTAGACAGACAGATATAGAGACAGGCATACACGTGGACAAGAAGATAGACAGATAGACAGACAAACAGACAGGCGGACAGACGTAAAGATAAGCAACTAGGTCTAGACAGACCTAGAGGCAGACAAACAGACAAACGGATAGACATATATACAAACGTCGACAAGGAGATAGACATGCATACATACAGACGGAAAGGCACATAGTTACGTAGACAGACAGACAAAAAGATAGTCTTGTATGTAGACAAACAGGCAGGCAGTTGGAAAGACATACAGGTAGGTAGACAGGCACACAGACAGACAGACAGGAAGGCAGATGGAAAGACATACAGAGAGGCAGGCAGACAGACAGACAGACAGACAGACAGACAGACAGACAGACAGACAGACAAACGGCAAGAGATACAGCTAGACAGACACAGAGCGAGATAAAAAAAATACGAAAAAGTCAGAGAAGGATTGGAAGCAGGAACGGAGACAGACAGAGAGGTACACACTACACAGGCAGACACACGAACACAGAAAATGGCAGACACAAACTGAAGCCAGCAACCAGACACTATCTGCATGTATACTCCTCTATCTCTCCCATCTTCTCCTTTACTCTGTCTCTGTCTGTCTGTGTGTCTGACCGACTGTCTATCTGTTTGTATGTGCATGTATCTGTCTGTCTATCTCTTTGCCTGGCAGGGCAGACATTCTATCTTTCTGTCTCTCTAACTGTCTGTCTTTCTATCTGTCTGTCAGTCAGTCTGCCTGCCTCTCTCTCTCTGTCTGTCTCTCTATCTAAGTAAGTAAGTAAGTAAGTAAGTATATTCTTTATTAACCAATTGCTAATCGCACTTTGTGTACAGACATCTTATACATGCAGTTAAAAATGGATAAAGTATCCTAACAATAAACGTTTTTCGCATTAAGTAAGTTAGTGACAATATCCCTTAATAAATCAACAGCACCTTGGTGCACAATCATTATTGTCCCGCATATATCTAAGAAGTCAGCCAATGTTTATCATACTTTATATATCATCTACATGTACTTGCATCTCTGCCTGTCTCTTTGTCTGTCCATCTCTCTGTCTGTATATCTGTGTGTCTATCTATCTGTCTGTCTATCTGTTTGTATGTCTGCCTGTCTGTCTGTCTATCTATCTGTCTGCTACATGTATGTCTTTCTATCTGTCTGTCTGTCTGTCTATCTGTGTGTGTGTTTGTATGTCTGCGTGTCTGTCTATCTGTCTGTCTGTCACCTGTCATTCTATATGTCTATCTGTCTGCCTATCTGTTTGTATGTCCGTCTCTCTATCTCTCTGTCTATCTGCCTGTCTGCCTGTCTATTATTACAGTGGTGTTTTCTTTTATTCTACAATACGTCAAAGTTTCTACATTAAACAGGTGTGTCTGCGCAAGCTATAGCGATCAAGAGATCCGCCTAGACACTGGTGACGAAAGACAATGAGCGATGATTTCCATTGTTTCAATTCTCCAAACCCGGATGTAGGTGTCGTGTCCAACCATCCAGACGACGCCCAAGTGATGCCAGTCCAATGCCTGGATGAAGGAGGAGCAGTGACGTAACTAGGACTTTTCGTTTGGGGGCTTTAAGCCCTGAACATAGCGAGTGCGGTAGCCCGAGCCTATAGTTAAGCCGGTGGCTTGAGTCATTTTGGGGGGCTTCAGCTTCGTTTGGGGGCTTAAGCCCCCAAGCCCAACGCTAGTTACGTGAGGAGGAGGGAGGGGACGCTAATGATCTTTGTTATCACACAGCGTCGTTAAACTGAAACTATACTATACGCCCAATTAGGGACAGGATCAAGCCATAGACATTAAGCATGCTTAATGTATTTAGAAGTCTATGGATCAAGTCTAACCATGTGCCCATGTCCTGTTGGGCCTACCAACTGGGGTGTGGTCGGGCCAACACGATCTGCATAATACCAGTATTATGCCTGCTAATTTATTATGTGTTGCCGGATTAACGTGTAACAGTTTGTTATTCGAAATGTCCGTTATCAAGAACAACTTCGAAACAAGACCCAGACGGAGCTGGTGATGTAAGGGATTATCCACAATGTAACCACGCTAATTATAGGCACTGGGTAAAAAAGCTGTCGGCGCCGATGGGGGAGGGTAATATGTTTATGTGATCGAGACTTATGCGGCCTACGTGTCTGTGGTCACGATCGTGAAGCGATCCGACAATCTCTCACTAGAGACGAAACAGCTACCGATACAGCTTTCCTCACCAGAATATCTCTCTGGGTGCTCCTCCTTCATCTCATCTTAATCTTCCACTGCCTCTTCCTCTGTCTTTCTCTCTGTCTGTGCCTCTTCCGTTGCCTCTCTTTCTGCCTATATACCTCTCACTTTGTCTCCTCTTTTACCTCTGGCTTTGTATCTCTTTCTGCCTATACCTCTCACTTTGTCTCCTCTTTTACCTCTGGCTCTGTATCTCTCTCTGCCTTTACCTCTCACTTTGTCTCCTCTTTTATCTCTGGCTTTGTATCTCTCTGCCTTTACCTCTCACTTTGTCTCCTCTCATGTTTTATCTCTGGCTTTGTATCTCTCCTCTGCCTCCTCCCATTGTCTCCTCTTTACCTCTCTTGAGCCTCCTTTCCTTTTGCCTCTCTTTCTGTCTGCCTTTCTGTGCCTCTCTGCCTCTTTCTTTACTTTCTCTCTCTCTGTCTGTGCCTCTCCCGTTACCTCTCTCTCTGCCTTTACCTCTCACTTTGTCTCCTCTTTTACCTCTGGCTTTGTCTCTCTCTCTGCCTTTGCCTTTACATTTCTTTTTTTGCTCATGTCTCTGAACTCTCTCCTTTTCTTCGTCAATTTGTCTAATTTCATCATGGAGTATAACTAGCAATATTTAGTTACTCTTTCAAAGTGACTGTAATCAGTTACCTAGTTACTTTTCTCCTAAAGTAACTATTTCTTAGTAACTAGTTGCTTTTTGCTTTTCAGCAACTAGTTGGTGTAACTATAACTATTTTTGAACAGTAACTATCCAGCATTAATTATGTGGGTTTAAACGGATAATGATCTTTACAATGTAATCGCAATGCACTGCAATGAAAATAATATCCGCTATGACAATTGAATCTATGCCATAATCTCAAATCTAATTATAGCTAATTATATTCAAATCCTGAAGAAGTAGGCATATACATAACAAGCCAGCACGCGTTTATTGCGCATGATATATCATGCGCAATAAACGCGTGCTGGCATACTTACATAAATACATACATACATACATACATACATACATACACATAACCGCGTACATATTAATTCCGATTTAGTATCCGTATAATAGGTCTATCTGCTATAGATAGATAGGTATATAGATAGGCGTGCCTCAGCTCTCTCGTGACTTTCTTGGAAATCTATAAATAACGTTCACATACCAGACATTCTAAGAATTACAATTGAGGGAATAATGGAGGGAATGAAGACAAGAGGAAGACCGAGAATGATGTTGTTGGACTGGATGATGGAGGAGGATTACAGCTAACTGAAGGAAAGAGCCAGAAAACGTGATGAATGGCGAAATTGGGTACGAACCTGTAGGCAAGGCAGAGAACCAATTGGCAGAGAATTGGCAGAATAATTTATTGCAGAGAACCAGTTGACCAAAAGAAGAAGATACCAGCTTACATACATGCACACACATACATAGTTGCATACATACATACATACATACTATACATACATACATAAATACATACATACATACATACATACATACATACATACATACATACATACATACATACATACATACATACATACAGACACATACATACATACATACAAAATAAAAAATAAAAAATCATATACATACATATATATATATTCATTCGTTCATTAAGAAAATTTATATAGCGCCCTTTAAGAATTCTACCAGAGAAGCTGCCTGCGCGCTATTACTAGAATGAAATGTCGATAAAATGTTCTGGCCCTTCGATTTGGAACAATATAATGATGTTAAGCATCATTCAATCTGTTTAAACGAAAATAAAACTGCTTGATCTCTGTTTGTTAAGACTCTGTATAAAACTTAAACTTTCAGTTATGTTTGGTTCGTTGATGACTAGAAGACTCTCACACAATGCATTTTGTTTTTTGCACTGTTACTACTGCCAAATACACGGTCGAGAACCCATGTGACCCAACGGATTCTCATTTTGATATGCGCTTTCATCTACTGAAATTGTTTTTTTTCTCTTGAACTGGTACTGATTACTGTGATCTTATGGTATTTGATGCTCTGTCAATAAATGGCTTACTTACTTACTTACTTATGTAAAAGTCAATCTATGATCAAACAGTCAGTTGAAAACGAACACAACTCGAATAACAGATTGCTAGAAGAGTCACCACTGTCAAGGTCGTGCACACACGGGTAACCCATGCAGCCAACGGATTATCATCCAGCGCTGATGGTTGGCAGTGCCAACTTGGCACGTTAGTCAAATTCCTGATCAGCTTTATAAAAGTATAGTATGCGATAGTGTAGTTGTTAATGTGCTCATTGTGCTGTACTGTCAAAATGAGAAGTCGAGAGTGCAAATTCCCCGCCAGGGCAGAAATTTGTTTTGATATTGTATGTATG
>JACEVL010000919.1:997500-1010000 GCA_020284085.1 Aporrectodea caliginosa
AATACTCGGCAAAAAAAATAATAATAATAATAATAATAATAATAATAATAATAATAAGAATAATAATAATAATAATAATAATAATAATAATAATAATAATAATAATAATAGTAATAATAGACACTCTGGCACCGTCGTACCTTACGGCATCAGCAGCCAGAGCGGGGGCAGCGGCGAGTCTGGCAGAGGACAGGAAGACACAGAAATATCACGCCTGTCTAGAAACACACGTTTTCATACTGCTAGCCCTGGAAACGCTGGGTCCCATCAATACCGCTGGCCTCAATTTTATTTCTGACCTGGGTCGCCACCTCACGCTAACTACGGGTGAACCGAGAGAGACCAGCTACATATTTCAGAGGATCTCGGTCACAGTACAACGCTTCAACGCCGTAGCATTTAGTGGCACATTTATCAAACCCACGCCCGACATGGATGAGGAGTAGCCGTTCCAGACACATTGCTTTTATAATTTCTAAGTCCCTGGTGGAATGAAGTACCTTAGGGCATTAAAAAAATAATAATAATAATCATACAATAATCATTACATCATATAGTAATCTCTAAGTCCCTGAGGGATCCTGTATACCTCGGGGCATAAAATAATAATAATAACAATAATAATAATAATTAATTATTATTATATACAAGGGAACACAAATACAATGGTATATACACGTTATACACATTATATAAAAGGGTATAAATTTACTAATACAAATACTTATACATTGTACGTATACACCAAGCTCTTCTGACGAGTCCATGCATGGTCACCAGGTAAACCTCGATGACCAGCGTCCTATAGCCTCCGAACACCTTTCAAAACGCTCATAAACAGTGACGAAAGAACTGATTCAAAGGACGCCAATTAGGTCGCTTTAGAAATTCAAACGCACGAAAGTTATCGACCAAAATCTGCGCGTGACCAAAACAATTGATCAGAAATGATGAAACGTTAGAGAAACATTCGACCATTTCGGCCACTTATACGTGCAATTGTATTTAAGTGTGTAGGCTTATAGCCCAGTATTTTGACAAGACCTATCAGTATATTAAAGAAGCAGAAAATGTGCCCATGGCATAACACGTGTCATGTGCATGTGTGTTTGTGTGTGTGTTGTGTGTGTGTGTGTGTGTGTGTGTGTGTGTGTGTGTGTGTGTGTGTGTGTGTGTGTGTGTGTGTGTGTGTGTGTGTGTGTGTGTGTGTGTGTGTGTGTGTGTGTGTGTGTGTGTGTGTGTGTGTGTGTGTGTGTGAATGAGTGAGGGATGTTCTAGCATCAGATATAGATCTACATGTATACACGAGTGAAAGGAAATACTGAGTTGGATACATTTATCTTCTGTATCATAATAGCGCTTCCAGAAAGTTGGAGGGTATTACACACGAAAGGTTTTGATATCCGATGCGCAGTGATAAATGTAAAATAAACAATTAGATTAAATGTATACTATTTTGTATATATCGCCCGTATAGGGTAGGCCTATCGAGTATCGACCCTCCTCGTTTTACAATGAATTGATCGGGTGAGATCCTTCACCACCATCACTGCCCGTTTGAATGGGTGCCACGCCATTTGAGGCCCCTTTGTTGGGAGGGGTAAACGAAAGGTTTTGGTATCCTATGTGCAGTGATAAATGTAAATTAATTGATTAAATGTAAATGTAGGCCTATACGTTTTTTGTATATCGCCCGTAGGGCATCGACCCTCCTCGTTTTACAATGAATTGATCGGGTGAGATCGTTCACCACCGCTGCCCATTTGAATGGGTGCAACCATAGAGATGTATAATATATTAAATATATCACTAGAGCGAGCATCTGCCATCTATGGTGAGGCTGCGACCCTTAAGCTAGGCATAGAGATGTATAATATAAATCGACGTCATCATCGACGTGAAATGCGTGGACACGTCACCAGTTATGTTAATGAGCGCTGGCTGACGTCATGCAGGCTTCATTTCACAGTACAACTTCAGCTGTGATAGGCTACACAAAGTAAACATCAATATCTATATTTAAAATGCCTAGCTTCTGGGTCAAGGTTGCTTAGCGATTGTGGCGTCAATTCGACCTGTAGGAAACATACGTCATACGGTCTCTAGCGCTTATAATATATCTCATTGGGTGCAACGCCATTTGAGGTTATCCTGTTGGGAAGGGCACAGGAAAGGTTTTCGTAGTGATAAATGGAAAATAATTGATTAAATGTAAATGTATACGTGTTTTGTATATCGCCCGTAGGGCATCGACCCTCCTCGTTTTACAATGAATTGATCGGGTGAGATCCTTCACCACCACTTGCCCGTTTGAACGGGTGCAACGCCATTTAAGATCCGCGTGTAAGGACCACAGACAGAAAGACACCTTTTAATCGCTTGCAATCGCTCCTATATTAATTAATCGCTTAATCCTATATTAATTAATCGCTTGATCCTATATTAGTTAATCGCTTGCAATCGCTCCTATATTAATTCTCAACCGCGTGTAATCGTCTACGGGTAAAAGGCCGACTTTGTGAATTACCTATATCATTTAGTGTTTGTGCTGTTTTTATCAAATTTTTATTCAAAAAAGTATAATGGTAAATAGTGAATGTTGTCACAAGATGATGTTAAACTGAAAATTAATAAATAATCACTTAAAAGAGTACAAGTAGAATAAGAATCTAACGTCATGATATTATTATAATTAAATTTGTATCGAATCATTTAATCACAGTGTGTGTATCACAGAAAGTAGGCCTAACCGATGCATTACTTTATGTCGTTTAACATTGAATTTTGTGACATTGTAAGGATTTATTTTGACACCTTTAAATGGTGTCGTTTGGACGTTAAATTTCTCGTTTTCATTGTATGGTAGGCCTATACATTGTGAATTGTCGTCAACGGCCTTTGATGTCATAAGGCGACGTTAAACCTTTGATTAATAATAATAATCGTTGGATTTAATATAACAGTAGTTGGTTCAGTAACCAAAATTAACTTCAACAGCAAAAGCAGCTCCGATAGTTTCCAATATTATATAATTATCAAGGCCTACAGTTACTGGTGAATGGTGATAGCAACCTTTTACAGGGCGGTGTACTAACAGTGACAATTTGTGTATAGGTAAATGTATATGTGCAGATTTTTATATAGCGACCGTATATTATAGTCTCGACTATGTTCATTTTCAGTGAATTGATCGGGTGAGATGCTTCACTACCGCTTGCCAGTTTTAATGGGTTCCACGGCACTAACCGTGCTAACACAACAGCTAATAATAATAATAATAATAATAATAATAATAATAATAATAATAATAATAATAATAATAATAATAATAATAATAATAATAATAATAATAATAATAATAATAATAATAATAATAATAATAATAATAATAATAATAATAATAATAATAATAATAATAATAATAATCTTTTCTTTATTGAAGCGCCTGACAAACGCACTGCGCTGTACATTTGCATGTTATGCATCGAACTCGGTACCTCTCGCTCTCTATGCCAGTGTGTTATCCAATGCGCTATCGGCTAAACCTCTTAAATAAGCCACCTTCGGAATGTGAACCGGGAACTGGACGTACAGAAACGCATGGGACGTATGCTTTTATAACCAAAATAGCTAACCGGGTCAGGAATGCTGAATTGGTTATGCACGTATTGGTGAAACAGAAAAATGATTTTGTGAAATGTTAGACTGCTTCCCTAGAGGTGTAGGGCGTATGCATGGAAGCGATAGACGTGCGTGACATTGTTTAACTTGGCAGTGCTCGTCACCGTTATATCCTCAGCATCAAGTGAGTGAATGGGTGAAAGAATGAATGAACGATTGAGTGAGTGAATGAGTGAATTATTGAGTGAATGAGTGAAAAAGTGCGTGTATGATTGAGTGAATTAATGAGTGAGTGGGTTTGGTGAATGAGCGAGTAAACGAATGAGTGAATTATCGAGTGAATGTGTGAATAAGTGTGTGATTGATTGAGTGAATTAGTGAGCGAGTGGATTGGGGTTTGGTGAATGAGCGAGTAAATGAGTGATTGAATGAGTGAGTGGGTTATTGTTGGGTGAATGAGTGAAAGTGAGTGAGTGAGCTAGTGTAAATGAGCGAGTTTCAATAAATGAGTAGGTAGGTAAGTAAGTAAGTCAGTCAGTCATTATGACTGACTGACTGACTGACTTAATTACTTAACTGAATATTTATCGCGTCTTCTTTAAACATCGCGTAGGCGCTTCTGTTTAAAAAACATCAAAGTTCATTGAGAACATGAACTTGATCCGCATGCAAAGGAACCAAGAGTAATTCAAAGAACTCTTGTATTTTTTCCAGCTGCTGTCTTCCATGATTTGAGACAGCTAGTCCACTAACTGAGTTTGAAACGCTTGAAAAAGTCACGGCTTATACATGTAAATATATACATGTAAGCGACTTCGTCCGAAAACTGTGCAAAGCTGAACACAAGATATAGTTACGCAATACGCTTGTAACTGTATCCTACTGAGATGTCCTTGTCTCCGAGTTTTTCACCTTATAGGCCTATGTCTGTCAATTCTTCTAAAAAGGGTATCTTTTTATAAATACAAACCAGTGTATGGTGTATTAAGGTCTGTTTAAACGACAGGTTTACACACACGCACACACACACACGCGCACACGCACACACGCACACGCACACGCACACGCACACGCACACGCACACGCACACGCACACGCACACGCACACACACACACACACACACACACACACACACACACACACACACACACACACACATGGTATAAAGTATAAACTATGCACTGAACTAAGGTTTCAGAAACGACGTAAACAAAATAACATCAAGTCGCTATCTCTCGCTTTGAAGGGTTGCAGAAACCACCTCCTGCTGAGCGAGAATTAATTTTGTTAGCTGTTGATAATTTGTATTCGGAATAACACTGGGCGTATTATACGTAGGCCTACACATGTACACGTGCAGCTCATTATGGGAGATTTTATCTTTGAAACCATATCCTGCTTTTCAATCTCTGCTTTACATAATTATTGTTTACAGGTCATTGGTGATGTAATCTAACGCCATAGCCGGATACATGCATACATACATACATACATACATACATACATACATACATACATACATACATACATACATACACACACATACACACATACATAGTGCAGGTATACATAATAATAATAATATCTTTTCTTTAATAAGCGCCTGACAAACGCACTGCGCTGTACATTTACATGTTATGCAATTTAAATCTTAACTACTAACAGAACAGACAGCTTGCAATACAACGGCGCTAATAGCAGCCTACAAACATATCCGCCCAACAGGGGCTCGAACTCGGTACCTCTCGGTCTGTGTGCCAGATGTTATCCAATGCGCCACTATGCATACATAATGAACACATATACACATGCATACCTATACATATACATGTATAACATACATACATAAACACATAATACATATATATATATATACATATACCTACATTGTAGTACATACGTACACACCCACACATGGAAGATAATATTCTCCTTAAATTTTCTGTCTCCTCTATATATATATAATACTATAATCTTATTATAGCCTGTAAGTTACTAGGATATACTATTATACATATATATATATAAGCATAATATCTGTATGTACATAGTAGATATATATATATATATATATATATATATATATATATGTGTGTGTGCATGCATTATGAGTATATACGAGAACCGTTAAGAACCATTTATTAGGACTTTAGTTCCACAGGATATACCAGACGAGCGTGACCCTGCCAACCAAAGGTCATCCATCCGCTGGGGTTGAGATGATCGCATTCCTGACCCCCAATGACCCCGACGAGTCACGAGGTTATCAACGAATTGACGTTTCAGGCACCTGTTCCGTTTGTCTTTGAGAGGGCTGGATGGTGCCTGAGGGCGGTGGGAAGGGTCGGGGGGTAACAGCGTAGTAAATCAAGGTGTCTGGTTCGACCCTGGCATGTAGAAGGAGAGCCATCTATACCAGGAGTGCGTGATTGTAGACTCTAGTGGTTAGTGTGCTGGTCTATCAATCGAGAGGTCGGAGGTTCAAATCCCCAACTTGGCAGAGATATCTTTTGATTTTTCTGCTCCACCTGCGCCCCCTAGCCAACTGAGCTATAATGAGTTCACTGACCGTACACTGTCGGTGGGAAGGTGAGACGGTGAGGGAGAGGACTGGCCTTCAGGCTAAGTAAATTAAGTCGCACTTCATACCCAGGGCTGTCTCTCCGGCTATAGCTGAAAGGACCGCGTCTCCTATATAGGAGACACTAGTTAGGCATCCGTTTACTCTTACATGTGAAGTACTAAAGTACTAAACAAAGTTTATGTACCAACTTTATTGGCTGCCTTTAACGCTGGCAAGTTAGTCTAACTTCGGTAGATAATGGATTTTTGCGGTTCCTTTTCTCTCTCCATCACCATTTTAAGTGCGAGCGAAGTGTTCGCCTGCTCCATCGTTAGGCTGGAAGTCACGCTTGAATGCTCTACTAAATAGTCCTAGTCTATAAGCCAATTCGACAACTTCCTCATTTGTTTAACGCAGAGCAAGATTTAGTTACACGACATCAACAAGTTCTAGAACTCTAAACCCGCCTTCGTAGGCCGAGGCTAAAAAAATGAAGTCGCTAACACTTCACATCCTCTTCGGCTAGCTCAGGGGTGGCCAACCTCTTTTGGCCTACGGGGCACTATAGTCGTTGGCAAGCATGCGGCGGGCCGCAAGTGTTTGTCCTCACAGGCTCGAAAGAAATACAAAAGTTTATTTCATACTTAACAAAATGTTCAAAAACAGGTAGCCTACGACTACACTATGTCGTTAGAACTACAACATTAAATGTTTGGTGTTTTAGACATCACTATTATGCAATGTTGTTTGTTGTAGTGGCAGGCCCAGTGTAGGGCTAAGCAGGCATAAAATAAGACCAAAAAATTCATTTACAAAGGGTTGTGCGGGCCGCCAATCAACAGCCCGCGGGCCGCAGATTGGCCATCCCTGGGCTAGCTTAAGGGATTGCTCTTCCTTCTCCTCATCAGGCTATTACGGACTTGATATGGCGCCGGTTAATGGGATTTTTGTGGCGCTGAGAGTTTTCGAAGATTTACATTACATTACACTAGTCCTCCAATTCAGAGGCCACTCGAAATCTTTGGACAAGTCCACTGACAAAACGCAGCGCTTGTGATCAAGATGGTGCCCTGCGATTTCGAAATTCCGAGATTACGAATGCAAGTATTTCCAAATATATTTAGACAGAACAATTTTGAGCTCTTTTTCTTTTTTATAGGGGTATAATTACTCCTAAAAGTGGAATCTTTGCGGATAGGGTGATAAAAACACTCAGGGTATGATTTAGTGTATTTAGCTGTATCCTTCACATATCTTCTCCCTCCCTTATTTCAAGTCCTGGATCCGCCTATAGCGATGTATGGTCTCTCAACACAAGAATGTGCATTAACCTAAGTATTATCAGACTCAAAACGATGTGTCAGAACTTGTAAGGTTAAGAGGTCAAGTGACGCAGAATTAGCAGGAACAGTCGCCTTTGCCAAGGTCCCAGCATAACGAACGACTTCCCGTTTTCAATTTTAGGCACCTGTAACTTATCAGAGACTTGCTGCCAAGCCTGCCTCAAGTGTAATGTGGTAGGCGACTTATCGGTTCTCGTATTACCTTAAAATGCTTATCTATCACAACGTGCACATACATGTAGAGATTTTAAATTACCTGTGCAAAAACTTTCCATCAACTGCTACTAACAGGCAGATTGGTTTTGTTTTAAGAGTCTGTTAAAGTCTGTTTGGTCCACCCAGTTTAAGGACCGCATATATACGATCCAATCTGAAGAAACTATAACCGTTGTTGTGCAGGGTTAAGGCAGAGTTAATGCAACAGGTTCCAACCAGTGGTTATATTCAGCCGGGTTTTGATGAATCTGAGATCCGCCACCTAAACTACTATGAGATCCACAACCTAAACGTGCTTTTGCTACAATAATCGACCATTATGATTCTTGTTTTATACATTTGATGTGTTTTCTAAAACTAAGCAAAACACCTGAATTTAAATAACTAAACCTAACTACATGTAAAGGAGCAGCGTTCTCTCTGCCCGTATTGATCGAATAAACGAAAACACAATACAATTATTTCCGAATACCGAATAGCGAGTATCAGTTATAGTTTCGTCAGATAGGCTCAAGCTTTAGATTTGCAAAAAGTTGGAGATCCACCAGCTCTGTGTGAGCAATTTAGCCACTGGCCCAACAACATCCAGCTCAGGTCCTCATCTAAAGTACATCCAACCCAGGCCCCTGGGCCCTGGCATACATTCAACCCAGGTCTCCAACTACATCCAACCCTCATTGCAAAGACACTGTGCTGCTGTCCACAAGTGCATTACCTGGTTACCACCGCTGCCACCAATGGACCGCACCCGGTTTAAAACTGTCCGCTATGAAGATGGCACCTGTTGGGAATCGGATGTTACTACGGGATATCAAAGAAATGGCAATTCAACAAACATTAAAATCGAAAGCGCTGAATACACATTGTCATCGACGTATCGAGTTGTAAGAGTGGAATATCAAAAACCTAGACGTCAGCGCTAATCAACTCGAAATTAAAACTGAAACCCTTGAAACCGTCTGAAAACCGCCTCACCCAACTCGCAAACAGATGTTACTGAAACATTATCCTTAGGTCACGCACTACCACACGTGGGGCCTAAAAAGCTGATGATCTTTAGTGCCTTCTAAGTACCTTTCGATGACACTCCAAACTGGCATTACTGGTGTATGAAGGATTCAATTACCTCACGTGTTTCAGTCGAATGCTGGTTTTTCTTTGAATCTGCCTCAAGGAAGGCATCTGAAACGTGAGCAAATTGAAACCAGAGAAACTGCAACGACAGGTTAGGCTACAGTTATCGTAAATCTCTCAGCCCACGCCGTCTTATCGTGAAAAAGAAGACGAAGAAAAGGAAGGACAGGGGCAAGAACAGGGACAACAAGAAGAACAAGAATATGTGGAAGAACTAGTATAAGAAAAAAAACAAGTATAAGAAAAAGAACTAGTATAAGAAACAGAACAAGTATAAGAAAATAACAAGTATAAGAGAAAGTAGAAGTATTAAAAAAACAAGTACAAGAAAAAGAACAAGCATAAGAAAAGAACAGGTATAGGAAAAGATTAAGTATAAGAAAAAGAACAAGTATAAAAAGGAACAAGTATAAGAAAGAGAACAAGTATAAGAAAGAGAACAAGTCTAAGAGAAAGAACAAGTATAAGAAAGAAAACAAGTATAAGATAGAGAACAAGCATAAGAGGACGAACAAGTATCAGAAAAAGAAAAGAACACGAATAAGAACAAAGCAACAAGAAGAAGAACGAAAAGATTAACGAGAAGAAGAACGAGAACAAGAAGAGTCTCCTAAGCTATCTTTAGAGACTGAAGACCTCAAAGGCGCACTTACTTAGCGTTATCCAAACAAGAACGGAATTTCTTAACGCAATCTTTGAAAGCACTAGGTCGACTTTAATCATCGACTTCTGACCCCATGCAGCCACTTGGCGGCGTTTAACGCGTCTAGAAGTAGAAGTCTATGTTTATCAAAGTCTTATACTGGCTTCGTTTTTATTATCTAGCCTACTCGGCAATATAACGGGTACACCGACCGTACACTGGCCACCCGTCCTCACACACAGGGCTTAGAAAATGAGTGCACTTCGTAGTGTCAGCGGCGGCGCGCCGGTCATTTTTGGTCGGCGGCGGCGGCGCGCCGCCGACCCAAAAAAATCGGCGGCGGCGGCGGCAAAAAAATCGGCGGCGGCGGCGGCGCGGCGCGGCGTGGTCGGCGCAGCGTGGTCGGCGCAGTGGTCTAAAGTCTCATAGTTGTTTTAAAAGTTGTTCAGCAAATAACATACATTATAAAGATATCCATGTTCAACAATTATTCTGAGAACAGACGTTCAATAAGAAAAGGCTACAAGAACAAAAGGTTACAAAGCCAAGTAGGCTTAATTACTAAGTAACGTGACAGAGTTTTGAAGTTGAGGTTTCCATTATAAGTAGGCCTACCAAGAACAGTTAATGAATTAAAGGTGTTTGTGTAGAAATTTTGGTCTGCCACAAAATGAGAGTTTTCGTGAATGAATACAACGTTATCAACACAGATGACAGTGCGAAGGAACTTCGTTTCGCAGTGACTGTTAGACATTAAATAGATCAATTGAAATCTCTGCCTATCCCAGCTAATATACTCAACTGGATTATCTCCCTCCTGAGCAATCGTAGTCATTGCACCAAGTTCCGTGGCCGGTTATCTTCATTGGCTGAAATCAATGCCAGCATGATTCAGGGTTCTGGCACGGGTCCTGTAAACTTCCTGATTGCCATCTCCGGCCTAAAACCTCTCCATAGCTTTAATCGTATCTTCAAGTATGCTGATGACTGTATTCGTGTGATCTTGGCTTCTAACATCTCCACTACGGATGCAGAATTAGATCATATTAGCACCTGGGCTCTTAAATGTAATCTCCACCTGAACCACTCAAACCACTGTGAGATTGTATTTACCAAACCAAAGGTGAATCGTAATCGTAATCGTAATCGTAAACTCGAGATTTCTACAGCGCCCACAAAAGCGAAGTCGCGGGAACCAGCTTATTCACAGGCGCTTAATCAAATCTTATACAGGCCCCTCCAGTCCTGCCTGGAATTAAAAGGTTGTGTCATTGAATATACTGGTCCTTGAAATTACCGAAAAGTTCGGTTTTCCCCGTATGTTCAAAGACTTTGCATTCGGGCCAAGCAATCTATCCATGCCCATCGTATTTTGATCTCACATGGGCTTTCGGGGGTCAGGCTTCATGATGTGGTCAGGGCTACCACTATCAAACGCATGCTATACTGTTTCCAAGTATGGTGGGGCTTCGCCAGTAAGCAGGAACTTGACTCTTTGAGCGCTATGGTCCGCAAGTTGGTACGCCTTGGTTCCCTACCCAAATCTTTCCCCACCTTTGAGGAACTTTGCAAAAAAGCTGCGTAGACCTCTTTAGAAACATCTTAACAAATACTAGCCACACCCTCTATGACCTTCCCCCTGTCAATTGTACTGCGCCCACGCTCACATAACCGTGTTCTCCCTAGATTTGATTCCCTTACCAGGAGCAGCTTCTTGGCTAGGATGTTGTACAGTTAAACATCTGTTTTCCGGTTGACTTTATTATATTTTCTTCTAATTATCGTTTTCTTTATATCCAAACTATTTCTGACTTTGTATGTAAAGCGCTGAGCGTTTGCTTACGTTTAGGGGCCCGATAGCGCATTGGATAACAACTGGCGTAGAGAGCGAGAGGTACCGAGTTCGAGACCCGTAGGGCGGAAATGCTTTGTAGGCTGCTATTAGCGCCGTGTATTGCAGGCTGTCTGATCTGTTAGTAGTTAACTAGTTAAGATTGTTTCAATTGCATAACATGTAAATGTACAGCGCAGTGCGTTTGTCAGGCGCTTGATTAAAGAAAAAAGATATTATTATTATTATTATTATTATTATTATTAATAAAGAACGTACTTACTGTCGTGCCCTCAGTTCACTATTAGCCATTCTCCGAAGCTACACACGGTGGAACGAGGTTTTAATACGTTTAATATAGTATTTAGTACACAGAAATGTAAATAATTATGTAGTTCAGAGTTTCTTTTGGGTTATCGTCCCTTTTGCGTTCCTGCTGTTGCGACCTTCCTCCGCTCGTCTCCTCCTTCATTCTCCCCTTCTTCCTCGCGTTGCTCCTTCGTATCTCCCCCTCACACACGACCCTCCCCGTCTGCGGCCCTGCCTGCCGTACGATGCCCACCCCGCTCTATATGACTGAGCTGGCTTGCGGCCCTGAGGGTCATGTGAAGGTCGTCTCCCTTGTCGTCTGTTTTCGGCCGAGCCAGATGGTAGCGGTCGACGCTGCGCCTGGGCAAGATTCACAGGCGAACGGGTGGCGGTTAGGCTGGGCGGTTCCGCACCCTTGGCTGTTGAAGGTGTTATATCCAAGATGGCGGCTTGCCCGACCATAAGTTGGGGTGAGTTTTGCGCGCGGCTGCGCGATTGATTGGAGGCATTCCTAAGATGGGTGATGTATCTGACTATATGCGGTATGTCCTGCATTGGTTGCCACTACCACAACGCATCTCATTTAGGGTCTCTGCCGTCGTTTGGCGAAGTCTCGTTGGTACCGCACCTGCTTATCTGCAGGAGCTCTGTCGCTCTATTTCTGCCAATATTGGCCGCCGACGCCTTCGCTCTGCAGTCCGCGGTGACCGGAGTGTAGGCACGCACTTCTATAATGCAGCATCAGGCATTCTCGGTTGTGGGACCGAGTATCTGGAATGGGCTTCCTCTAGAGCTCAGTCTCCTACCTAAACACTCTTCACCTGCATTTTATACCTCTT
>JACEVL010000919.1:1012500-1027500 GCA_020284085.1 Aporrectodea caliginosa
ACCACAGGTAGGGTAAATCGGGGGTAGCTATTTGGTGCCAGTATACTGATACCCAGTTACCCACCCGCTGTGAGCGCTGAATAAGATAAGGAAATTGATACTTACATGGGGCATGAATCAGTAAACAGTGGTTCTTAGGGAAGACTGAGGATGACGGACAAGAGGGGGTGTTGTTGATCCTGAAAGGGTATCGGTTGTTGACAATCTGCCCTGGGAAGCAATAAGTCTTCGGGGGGATAAAACCCTAAGATTCGATACCCTTGATAAGGAATAGATGAGATTTTTGTGGTGTCGTGGTTCAGACTTAGCCTGAAGAAAGATAGACGGCGTTTTGCCAATTAAGGGGAAGAAAGCCGCGCTAAAAGAATACACAAGAGATAGATGTAATTGAAAAGGCTTTGCAACATTGTAGATAAGGACTTGTTTTGGTTTGGCTTTGATGTTCCATCGGTTGATTCCTTGATTTATCGTGCGTTAGAGTTAGACACCGTCGCTATAGAAGTTACTAATTGCAGTTACAATGACATTACAGTTACTGAATGGCCCTCGGGCTGATTCCCGGTCGGTCGGTTTATCAGAGATTAATTTCTCGGATCTTTACATGGCTCAGTCGCAATATAAATGGAGTACATTACAATACAATACAGCACATGACATACAAGACAAGGGGTATGTTCGGTACAGCTGGAGGGTTCGGGTTCGAATCCACCTCAAACAGATGAAGTCCTTCACTGAATTGCTCATGCGCTTTTCCGATTCAGCGTCCGCGCAGTAGTCGGGAGCGCCTCTAAAATTGGTAAGTATAACAAGTGTTCAAATACAATACAATACAATACAATACAATACAATACAATATATACACTTAGTTACAATGACATAGATAGCCAAACAAAAGGACATAAGTATTATATATGCAGATCTTTTGCATATGTAAAATTATAAGTTACTAAATACAATTTTAATTTAATTGCAAATATAAGGTGGCCAAACAGAAAGCTGTATGAAGGTTTTTATAGTTGATAAGATTAAAGCTGATAAAGTCGTCACTGCAAAGCACGCAATGAGACTCGATCCCACAGATTATATTATTAGATTTTATGAAACAGAAAGGAACGTCAGGGCAGTGCAGCTCTTCAGGGCAAGGGCTGTCGATTTGTGAAACGGTTTTGGATAATACTGTATTACTTTCTCAGTACACAAATTTAAGAAGATGCTAGGAAGATGAAGAATTAAGCGTTCCCAGTTAATTGGCTTCATTGACAAAGATTATAATTTCTAACGCAGTGATGAAAGAGTTCGGTCGCTATTGTCTACGGAGCTTATGTCTATACGCAAAATTTAGATGCGAGCGTATGGCCTATAGAGTGCGTGTCGAAACTCCAAGCCCCAATTCTGCAAACAGGGTTTCAACCAGATCCCCGAAATCCCTTTTCTAAGTTGAAACAAAATTGTTTGCTCAAATCTAAGTTTTCGAAATATTTTCGAAAGTAGGCCTACTGTTGAGGATATTGGCCGACTAGTCTATACGCTTAGTAGAAAAATTGTTTTCGAGAATTCGGCCAATTTTGCCTTTCCGTCATCTTGGGCACTTGGTTCCGAGTATTCTGGTAGAACCTGCAATGGCCTCGGTAATGCTAATTTTTCATCGAATTGATCGGGTGAGATCCTTCACCACTGCTCCATGCTTGAATGGGTGTTTCAATGCACGGCAGCACGAGGCATCAACCAATGGTACATCAAAACGAAGCCGTGTGTATTCTTTTAATGTGGCTTTCTTGCCCTTAATTGGCAAAACATCGTCTATCTTTCATCAGGCTAAGTCTGAACCATGACACCATAAAAATCTCATCTATTCGATATCAAGGGCATCGAATCTTAAAGCTCGATTACATTGTGTTCAAGGTCTCCCTTCACGGACCCTGCTAGCTAGCCGAGTGTGTGTGTGTTCGTGTGTGTGTGTGTGTGTGTGTGTGTGTGTGTGCACGACGTTTGCACGTTTATGCGTTCGTGTGCATAAGTTTGCATATGTTTATATGTATGTGTATATGTATGTATGGATTCTCCTGCGTTTCTTCTACCTTATTGTTAATTTCTTCTTGGAGGTTGGCTGTGTCTTCTTCAGGTTCTTGACCCTGAGTGTCTTGGGTTAGTTCCATTAAGCGTTGCTTCTTCTTGTATGAGGATCGCGACGGATGGGGTTGGTTGGGGGATCAGCGAAGAGGTGGATGAAGTGGGGTGACATTTGGGTGAGAGAGGAATGGGGTGATTAGCGAGGAATGGCGTAAGAGAGTTGGAAACATTGGCAAAGGGTTGGAAGTGAGACGTGGGAGATTGAAGTTAATGAATTCCGAAAAAAAAATATTTTTGGGTAATACCAGGGTCCATGGTTATACGCATAGTTGCTCAATGCTCATACAACTGTACATGCACGTGGTAGAATGAAGTTCATGTATAGGAGTACATCAGGGGTATGTTCGGTGCCTTAGGAGTTATATGGCAAGTCCTTCACCATTGCTCATTATTTGGCTGTTATCAGCGCCTCTGAGTAGAAATCTTGAAGGGGCGCTATATAAATATCTGAAATGAATGAATGAATGAATGAATGGGAGGGACTCAGTCAATGGGACCATATTGGCAATCCTCGTCATCATCATCATCGTCGTCGTCATCGTTATCGCTTTCGTTTTAATTATCATCACCAACATCGTTCTTCATTATCATCATCATCATCATCATCATCATCATCATCATCATCATCATCATCATCATCATCATCATCATCATCATCATCATCATCATCATCATCAGTCGTCATCATCATCATCATCATCATCATCATCATCATCATCATCATCATCATCATCATGATGATTATAATGGTAGTCGCAATCATCATCATCATTATAAACACCATGATGATGACGATGACGACAACGATGCTAAAAATGACAATCGTAATCATCATTATCACCAGTTTCATCATCATTGTTATCATCATCATCCTTATCGTTATCATCAACATCAGACGTGCCAAGGCTAATCAAAACGATATCGCTAACACTTTAAACTCCTGGCTGCCCCTCGAGGTTATCTACTCTCAATGGAACGGAATCCATCTTTCTTCAGGTCCCTTAAAAAGGACGAACGACGACGATGCGACGTTCTCTGATCGTTTAGGTATCAAAGGGCATCGGATGACCCCGTCCAAATATTCATACAACACTCGACGATTATATTAAAGCTGATTAGATGCGATGAGGTCGTTATCGCATCTGGATGGCATCTTAGTCCACATCCATCTTTCTCTCCCTGTCTTTCTCATCCTCTGCAACTCCCTTCATCCCTGTCCGAACCTGCAGCAACTTTGGGCTCAAAGTCCCGTTGTGGGCTTGTGGCCACCCTTTCATGAGCTCGTCTCTTCGGCGAGGCTCTCCGCTCCCATAACTTCCCTACCTTCTGCTCTGTGGTCTGTCCGCACCCGTGACATTTCTGACCCGGTACTCAGCTCCTCGTTGAATCTACACCCTCGAAATTAACTGAAAGTGCCAGGCACTCCGAAGCGGAAATTCTACACCTCCCAAAAACTTTGAAACAAATCATCAAAATCTCCGTTTTCTTATTTCTCTTCAATCGTCAAGATTAACGATGTTTCATTTCCTCTACTTAATTTCTCTCCTTTAATAAATCTTGGTGTTTTCTTCCTGTCTGGAGGTGACAAACGAGCTCCACAGCTTGACGCTCTGTTGATCTATAGGGTTCTCAGTAACTTAATAAAATCTGTTCTGAAATGAACACCCGTATCTTGGTCCTGATCTGGTCTGTCTCATCAAAAATACTTCCTGTTGACGCAATGTTTTCATTTTCCAAATGTTATTCCTCGTTAACTATCGGAAAGTTTCTTTTTGTCCCTACAGCGCTTCGTTGTAAAACTATTTACATGTAACTGTCTCCACGTGGTCCACAACGCTGTATATAAAATACTCATAAATGTCAAATGCAAGCTGTTCCTCAAATTGTCAAACTGTTACAGTAGGCCTATTGAAAAACTAAGTAAAATTTTTAGTATTATAATGAACTAGTGTGTATTTAAGCAAATCGTTGAGACATTCATACTACACACTGCACACTTCAGACAATATTTCATTCTCCTTTGAAATAGTCTCTCCCCAGGGGAGACTTTATCCTGTGCGAGGCACAGCCAAAGTTGTTTTAAAGTTAATGATAATTAATTTAATTTTAAGCATGTAAACTTTCTGACTTTATGTTTAAACTATTATTTAGTATTTTTAAACCATATGTTACAGTAATGACATGAAATTTTGTTAGCGGAACTGAAGGAAACGGGAAATACTCTGTTTGGGGAGACTTCATTTCGGGGTGCTCGATAGTGTAGTGGTTATCGTGCTGGCCTGTCAATCAAGAGGTCGAGGTTCAAATCCCCGCCAGGGTAGAATTTTGGTTTGAGGTTTCTGTTCAGCATGCGCCTCCTAGCCAACTTAGCTATAATGAGTACACTGACCGTACACTGTCAGTTGTAAGATGAAACGGCGAGGCAGAGGAATGACCACCCGCCATTATATGCCGAGGCTAAGAAAATGAAGTCGTAAAACTTCATATTTCATACCCATAACTGCCTCAGAGCCAGCCTAACAGACTGCTCTTTTTTCTTCTTGCTTCTTGTTTTTGTTCTTCTTGTTCTTCTTGTTTTTCTTGTTATTCTTGTTCTGTTCTGGTTCTTGCTTGTTCTTCTTATTCTCTTTGTTCTTTTTGTTTTTTTTTATTCTTGTTCAGCTTTTTGTTTTCTTCTTCTTGTTCTTGTTCTTCTTGTTCTTCCTCTTGTTCTTCCTCTTCGAATTTTCCTCTTCTTATAAAGTAATACCGGAGCTATTCTCAACGCCTGTTTTTCAGCGTCAGTACTCATCCGTTAACCATTTACAGAATGCTAGTCGACTTAAAAGGACCAGACTCAGACTCCTTCCCAGACTCAGACTCCTTCCTAACAGAAGCCACACAGACTAAGCACACACAGAGGCGTCACAGTTCAACTGTAGTGCATGGCACAACCAGCTCTTGTGTTCTGTGCGGTCCGCAATCAGACCTAATATCAACGAATTTGAGTTCCTATCTATCAAGTATTACCGTTGGGGCGTTAACTATAAATCAGATGGGTTACCTCTGAAGGAAACCCAGCATGAGTAGGTCGTAAACCAGTGTTTCTAATTGCTGTAGACACGCTTTGCTGAAACGCAAGTAGCAATCCAATACGAAGGTAATTTAGGTAAATAGAGGAATCTGCAAAGCATTAGCGTCGCCCAGCGAGTGACGACGTGTAGATTTATGTTTTCTTAAGCCAAGATTTTTAATAGACAGAAAAAAGCTTGAAAGGAAGTCTGAAACTTAATCTAGCTTTGACGAAGTCGGAACAGGGGACTCGAGTCCAGGGACAGCGGGAAATGGGAACCCAAGAATCCTCGCATGGGTCTGGTTTGCCTACAGTTGCTTAATTACATGTCAGGCGTTCTAAGTTACTGTTTTGATTTAAAATAAACTTTAGACGGTTTTTATTGAAATTTGATCAGCAGCAGCAAGGATGAAAGACAAGGACACGGTACCGTGAAGTAATTGAATATACGTTAATTACATTGATTTATAACATTATAATTTGCGCGGTGGCTCTATGGTTAGCATAGGCAAACGCCAACCAAGATGTCGGGGGTTGAAATCCGTCCCCACCAGAGCAGAAATCTACTTCGAGATTTCAGCTCCTCTTGCGCCCCCTAGCCAACTCAGCTATAACTAGTGCTCTGTAAACCACTGTAACTCCGCCACTGATCGTACTCTGTCAGTGCCAGTCCCAAGCCCGGATAAAGGAGGAGGGCGACACTACAAACGCTTGCCGTAGGTCTCACCTGACTGCACCCCTGTCTGTTTTTTGTTTTTTTTGTCCTATACTGACTTCATTATTTAACACATTTCCATTGTAACTGGTTGCGGTCTGTCAACCTGTCAGAAAATAAAACGAATATCTATCTAATGATCTTTATTATCACACAGTGTCGTTAAACTGAAGCAATACTACTACTACTACTGTAAACCACTGTCCGTGGGAAGATATATATAAGACGGCGAGGGAGAGGATTGGCCACCCGCCCTTATATGCCGAGGCTAAGAAAATGAAGACTGGCCACCCTGTAAACGCAAGGTGCCGTAAACAAACGTGCGTGAACAGTTTGTCAAGAGACTTTACAAGCAGGCCACTCAGCATGCTCGAACCAACAATCATTGTGTTGTGACCAAATGCGCTATCGAATAGGCGCCTTGGAGCATTTCAAGAAGCCAACGTTGCCTGACGTGTGTTTATGCATTGTACAGGGTCGCCTCCTTGGTATGGCGATGCTCTAGTTAGGTTTCGCTCCAGCTTACCTACTTGACCATTGTCAGCCTGTGTCGAGTACTCGGAGAAGTCGCTCCTTACGCTAAGCGGGGAATTTAGGGTGCTCTCAGTCCCGTTTGCCCGTTCCTCTATCATGAAAAGTCGCGCTTTTTTGTGGTAGGCCCGACGGTATGTAATGGCCTTCCTCTTGAGCTGCGCCTGTTCCCTAGGTCACTCTACGACCAGAGGCCCGGGAAGTGTTTAAAAGTTGGGTGAGCCAACCTCAGCCGTGTAGGCCACAGACCTCAGACCTAAGGTGGATAAAATTATTCATTATGCCTGATATTATCTATAACGATATTTTGTCATTTTTTGCAACCACTGGTAGTTTATTACGCTCAATATTGATAACATAAAAGGCGACAATAGCACAATAAGTCAATAACTGCTTTAGCAATCAAAAATACAAAGTGCCAGCCAGTGTTTATAGAGCGTCTGTAGACTGTAGGCCTATACAAAGCGCCAGCCAGTGTTTATAGAGCGTCTGTAGGCCTAGGCCTACTTATAATACGATAGAGAAAAATTAAACCGCACAGTAGGCCCTATGCAACGATGTCATAAGCATCGTTAATGTCCTAGGTTGCGGTGTGTGTGCCAACCTGTTTTGCATAAGAAACGAATATACATATCAACTAAAACCCAAATGTGGACCGTCTTTCGCTTGTCTTGCTGGGCGCTGAAGAAATCTCGAGATTACCATTACTATTACTATTACGATTATGAGACATGCAATGAAGATGGATTTCTTGCATGGAAGAAAATAAAATGTATTTACAGGAATTTGTCAGGGATAGGCCTAATGCCGTTTGTCAAATTTTTCTTATGCTCATATTTGCGCTGTGGCGAATTGCTTATAAATGTGAAATGCAATTTATTTAGTTGTAGCCTACTTACCATCAGACCTCCCAGCAGCAGGTGACTTGCAAAACGAAAGAAACGACTGTTTAAATGCCTTCAAAGGCGGTCCGCTAGACATTGCTGCACTGTCTTTATTTACCAATTTTATTTAGGCCTATTCAAAATTATTTATTATCCTCTGTATATACTCGAATGGAGTCTCGAGAAGAACTGATCTAGTCTCTATTTCTCCAGGCACTCTGAGAGCCGACACACTGAATATTGTGCCTATGTTTATATATATATATATATATATATATATATATATATGTGTATATCTAAACATGTATATATACATGTATATATATATTAATATATATCACTGCTGTCTTAATAATTAGCTGTCCTGTCTGCAACCACAGTCCGCCCAGTCTTTGTAGAATGATATATTGCCGTGTCACTTCAGTACCTCCGACTTCCGACAAACACATTTACACATGTGGTACCGTTCAGGCCCAAAGAGTAGCCAAGTATCAAGTGTCCATGATTCGCACAATTTGTCATCCTACAAGATTGTCTGCTGCCCTTTGCTTAATGCCAGAGCCAGCTTTGGCCGGTGTCATGCGAGATACTATCCGGCAGCAAAAACGTTCCGACCACGCCTACTTCAGTTTCCAGGATGGTCTTTCGCATAATTTAGGTGCGAAATCTATTCCGGTGACAAATACGTTCCCATTGGCTAAGCGAACTTTGTTAACAATAATAGTTCTGTTTATAAATCATATTACTCCATATGCAAAGAATTATTGTATTTCGTGCCTGTAAGTTGAATCGTGGGCTAGTGGCATTACGATTATGCCAGTAAATTTAGGAGAAAACGTGATTATGAGGGACGAAGCGGTACTAAGTTACGTAGTAAGATCGCATTCTATTTTTGGAATGGAAATTCCGCGTTCGAAAAGTTATCTGATTGATGTAGCCCATTTGTTCGACTAACAAATTCGTAAAGGGTAGGCCTATTTAAGAAAATTCCTTATCGAACATGCAGGATGATAGCATTCCTGAAGCCGAAATATGACAACTGTCGCACAACCAATTTCCACTGTTATCTGTTAATGAATGACGCGGATCCTACGTAACCAGTGCGACCACTCTCTATTTTCTAAAATCCCAAGCTCTTGCCAGAAACATCCCAAGATTGGCCAAAAGTGTACCAAAAAATCCCAAGTTACCGAAACGGAAAAAGTTGTGATGAAATATGAAATACGTTTTAACTTTTAACACTCACAATTTTTCACAAAAATGACTAGTTAAGAATTCGCAAAGAAAAAACCGGAGCATAACATTGAATTAATAATGTTTACAGATTATAATAATAATAAACGTCTTTCAGATTGAGCGACTTTTTCTAATCTGATTCGCTGCCACTGTTGCAAAGTACGGTAAAAACTAGTCTGTAGACCTTAGAAAAAATCCCAAGATTGCTAGCATTCCTGAAGCCGAAAGATGACAACTGTCGCACAACCAATTTCCACTGTTATCTGTTAATGAATGACGCGGATCCTACGTAACAGGATTAGGTAGGTAAGTAAGTAGGAGGTCTCATTAATCTGGCCTGTGTGACTGTGCGTGTATGGTTGTAGGTGCCGTAGGTCGAAATAGGGTGCAAACATAAAAACAAGAAAACTACCAGTACTTGGTCAGCGTTCCATAATTTTGCAACGGGTGTAGCACTCCCAGTCACATGTTTCTGTTTTGCCAATTGCCTTGAAGCCGAACCTTGCTAGCTTACGGAAAGGTTCATAATTATTTCAGTCGCTTTTTTTATTTTGTTGCTTGTTGAAGAGGTCATAGTTACTGAATGGTAACACCTCTGAAAAGGAGCCCTGGTGAGTTTACCAATACATGCATTAAAAGTGAAGTAAAAAAACAAACACTGGAACATCTGGACAACCTTTTATTACGTCAACAGATCACATAAGGGGCCGTCCATAAATGACGTCACGCACCTAGGGGAGGGCGGAAATTTGTGACGATGTGTGACATGGGAGTGGGGGTCTGAGAAGTGTGACGTCACACCAGGTCTGTTATTAAATTTAACAATTAACAACAATTTAATTTTAATAATAACAGCACTAATATTGAGGATTAAATTTTCACTATTTTTTTATTATATTAATGTATACGGGCACCATTATTAATAATTTTCTAATTATTTCAATATTTGGTCACCGTTAGATTTGAAAATATTCATGCTTTCCCTATTTCTTCGATGAAGGAGCATTTTGCTTTGCCATGGAAATTTGGTTTTGGGGTCAGAGCTTTGTGACGTCATTTTCAGAGGGGGGTGTTACTTTTTGTGACGAAGTGTGACGAGGGGGGGCAAAAATCGGCCAAAATTGCGTGACGTCATTTATGAACGGCCCCAATGCACTAAGGCTCAAACTCCGTGTACTGCACAAAGATTGATTACAAGCAAATGCAATACCTATCATTGACTCCCAGAGGCAATGGCAATGTACCACACTTAACTGTTGTTATAAATTGGGTAAATATTAAAAACTCGCAAGAACATGCAATTATTATGACAGTTATGACAGCAATTATTATGACAGCCAGAGTTGATCAATAAACGAAAATACAATACAATTAATCAGAATCACGACATGTAATACTGCCAGTTCAGAACAGAAGAGTCGGATTAAACATGCTTAATTCTGCGAGTGTGGAACATAATTTCTAAACAGTTATTCAGCTTCATCACGCGTCAAACCACCAAGCTGCTGAAGGGCAAAGATGACCGCCTGTAAAGAAAGCACAATACAAGTAATCTGTTACGTGAGAAACATACACTTCTGTTAATTTTTCAGAAATTACGTGTTCAAGACATTTCTGTATGCTGTCAGCAGGACACAATTCAGTGACCACCTATACTGCCTCCGAGTATTATTGAATTACTGCTTAATTGCACAGCACTGGTATGTGCATGATAGCTTCTTCATGCATTGTGATATTACCAGCATTATGCTATGAGTCCAATGTCAGTTATCACTAAATATATTTCATGACAAGTGACATGTCCTAAGCTGTCAATCCAGTTGTGTTACTGGCCTCAAAAGGAATAGTAACCTGGAAGCACAGAGTTAAAGATTAAATACCTCAGGAAACAAGACATCAGTTATGTAGTAGATGTCTTTGTGTGCTTTTGGCCGGTGCATGGCTGTACATAGGTACCCCTAGAGCATCCTGGCAAACACACCAACAGTTAATGGACTTCTGCAACTGTAACAGTTACCGGAAATTTGACTGTAAATGTCCTGTTCAGCTTAATTGTGTCTTTGAACTAGGGCTGCAGAAGTTAGTTATTAAATAACTGATTACTCATTAATTAATTTTAAGGATTAAATTTATTGTTAACGATTAATCGAAGACCTTGACCACTTGCTATACTGTCAACAAAACGCGTTGCTCACTAGAACCTAGAAGTGTTAACATGCTGGTTTCTTAATGTAATTGGTTGAAGAAAGACATTTGAACAGAGAAATATGAACAAGACAGCTAATATGAACAAATAAGTAGGCTACTGAGTAAGTAGTAACTATATACTAACTAGCAATAAATAATTAAATATTAATAAAACTATTAAAAGATCAAATTTGTCATTACTAATTGGGGAATGCATTTGACCACAAGTTAACTATTCAGGAATCGTTAATAGTTAACTATTAAAAATATTTTAATCATTAACAGCTCTACTTTGAACAGCATTAAACGTTCCCACTTCATGTTGTCCAGTTGCTTACATGACACTAATGACAGCAAACTGGAGCAACATCATGAAGGCACAGTAGTCGATTGGATATCGCTTGCGTTAGATCAGAGGTTCTTAACCTTTTTTGGCTCACGACACACCTAAACTTGCAAATAAATTTGGCGACACACCATGTAATAATAATAATATATGAAAATCGTTAAAATAAAAAAAATTAAAGTTAAACCAATTCATTTATTTAAATTTTTTAATAGTTAACATTTTTAATGAATGATAATGTTGACACTGAATGCTTTCTAGTTTCTAATGATTCTAAATTTCTAATTCTACTGATCTAATTCTTCGATTTTACGTCGTTCCTACGACTCTATGTTAACTTAGGTCTTAGTAGGCCTAACAGTTAATGGGATTTTTGCTCCTGGATATTTCTTTGGATCATATTAAAACGAGGATCCACAGTTTGTATAAGTGCAATATGTAAGCTGACTGAGAAGGCACCTCCGACCAGTTTGTTCCATTTCATTGCGAAATATAACTTATTAAATTATCAACTAATTCACATTAGGGCTACAGCTACCAAAACCTGATTCTGCGTAATCAGTTCTAGATCCGCTAAATTTTCGTTTTCTTATGATAAATTTGTCCATTTCGAATGTCATGGTAACGGGTAAATGTTTTCATCGGCGCGGTCGGAAACGTGTGTAGGCCTACTGATGACTGCAGTGGGTTTGTGTAACAGTATTATACTATGTACAATAATTATTGTAGCCTACATGTATAAGGCAAACACTGCATGGCCGCCCCAGATTTTGATCAAATAAAGATATACAAAGAGAGTGCTACAAATTGTCACAGCCTACGTCCACTAAACTGCTAAAGTAAGTAAATCAATGTAATGCAAGAGTGACTGACGCATGCTGTGAGAATTAGCGACACACCAATTCTTTGCGACACACCAACGACACACCATGTTTACGCGACACACCGGAGCAACATCATGAAGGCACAGTAGTCGATTGGATATTGCTTGCGTTAGATGGTGGTGCCTAAGAAGCACCGAACTAAGAAGAAATGAAAGTTTAACTAACATTATCATCAGTTTCAATGGGTCCAAATCCTTATACAATCAGGGAACTTCGCTCTCTCCATGTCTTCTTTGTCTTCGTGAACAAGGTGTGGAACGGTGACTGCTTTTTTTCCAGTATCACCGTTGAACACTGAGAGGAGCTGTTGATGCCATATGCTGTCACACCAAGGTATCTGCACATGAAATACATTGTAAATTGGTATTAGCATAAAGTTACAGCATAAAAGCTACAGCATATGCAATGAAGCCACGGTTAATATTTGAATGTTTAACACCAAAACTACGAAATAGTTTTCCATTCACCTAGAATTCCATAAACACAACACAGATATAACCTCAGACTTTTAACCTAAGTCAAACTGCACGACATATCAAGTATGCAATGTATGAAAATGAGCTCACACCCAAACATTCAAGAGCTACAGAATTAGGTAACAGTACTGTTCTGGTTGCATGGTTTAACACATTACTTCCCATTTTTTTGGGCGATGGAACCCTTTTCCCTGATTGGAACCCTTACCCAATCTGTTACACTGCTTGCCTTATGACTTTATGTTGCTCCTGCCAGAAGTGACGATTTTATATGGCGACCAAAGTATGGGCCCCTATACATGTACAATTTTAATCCATGAAAATTATATTAGAAATCATGTCAGCTAAAATTTCCCACTGAACCTTGTCTCATTTATACTGTTGTTACAGTATAAATGAGACAAGGTTCAGTGGGAAATTTTAGCTGACATGATTTCAAACAACACTTTTATGCAATTTCCTATTGGAACCCTTGTCTTCGCTTCATGGAGCCCTAGGGTTCTGCGGAGCACACCTTGGGAAACTCTGGTTTAACATAATATGCTTACATGATTGATGATCAGCCAATCAACCACGGCACCATGAGGAGGAAGAAGTTGTCATTAAGTTCTTAGACTTACTGCATTTACAAATTATCTCCCTTGGTCAGTGATGATCCGCTGTGAACTGTGGAGGTCCTAAACTGTGGAAGAGATCCAAAACATCGTCACATAAAGATTTCGCAGATTTGTCTCGCAGCGCCCGGAGAAAAATGTATTTGGTGAAGAGATCAGTCACAGTCAGCAAATATCCATTTCCAGTTGATGTTTCTGGCAGAGCAACCAAATCCATACCCAGGACCTCCCACCTGCCATTTAAGTCTGAATGGACTGCTGAGGCGGTGGCATTGCTGTTATGTTGTTACTCATCTGGCATTCTGGACACCTTCTCACCTACAACACAGTTTCTGTAACTAAGGACTCTTCAGTTTATTTCAAAAGCAATACAGTTATGCACCCATACAGCATCACTGCGTATAAGCAAAAACGTTCAGTTTCTCACACTTGACTGCATGTTAAATAAAGTAGCAAACGTTAAAGCAAAATGCCTGAAATCATCCTGTTCATTTCCCCACCGGATTCTTTTCTGTAAAGAATGTAAGCTGATAAGCACTCACCCATTCATTGACGTCATGTGTCATAGATGGCCAATAGTAATGCAACTAAGTCTTGTCCTGTGTTCGCCTTGTTCCCTGATGAGCAGAAATTGTCATGACATTCCCTAAGCACTCGTTCCACGTCGGACTTTGTATGAAGCACATGTCTCCTAGCTCCTTTCGCAATGAAAAGTAACTCTCCACCTGTACAAAATTTAATGTTGCAGGCACATAAATTTACAAACTGAATCAATGAAATGAAGTCCTTAGAAATATTGTTTAGTACATGCAGTGTTGGGTATGAGTTAACTCAGATGAGTTGAAACTCACAAGTTAACTCACTTGCTGTGATTTATGAGTTTGAGCTAACTCACCGTAAAGAGTGTGAGTTATGAGTTTGATTTAACTCATATTTTCTGTGAGTTTGAGTGATAACTCAATTATTTTAAACTCAACTCACTCGGCACATACTAAGTTTAAACAAGCCGTTTCTTTATATCGGAACAGGCTGTCAGATACTGAAAAAACTTCTTGTGCCTAAAGCTAATACCAGTCATGTTTGAGATGTGAAACATGTGGACTGTGGTGTTTACTTTGACTCAATAATAATAACAACCTGATTTATCCATTATCCCATTAATAATAATAACAGTTATACTAGTAATAATAAACTGATGATACCATTTCCTGGTAACTGAGTATTTGTACAACGTTCGATTAGAACGTGCTAGTATGAGACGTGTGAGTTGATGAGTTAACTCATTTAACAACTGAGTTTGAGTTAAGTCATTTCACTTAGGATGAGTTGAGTTGAGTTTCAACTCATTTTGAGGTGCATGAGTTGAGTTTTAATTTAACTCATTTTTTGTGTGAGTTTACCCAACACTGAGTACATGTGTGGGTTAAACTGTAGTTTAACATTGCCAAATTATTTGACATGGTCAGTTAAAAATGGAAGCTGCATAGATAAAAATAATTGCTTCCGTAAGTAGAAGTTTGATTCATGAGAATAGGCCTAATTCTTGGTTTTCATAAAAGTTCGATTGATGAAAAAAATGTTTTTCCTTAAATAGAAGTTAGATTGATGAGAAGCAATTTTTTCCTGAAATAGAATAATTAATTAATATGTGCTCATTTTAGTTTCATGAGGCAGTTTTGTTAAACGTTCAAACTACAAGGTTTGGTTTTGAATAAAAAATTTAAAGTTCATTGATCACTTGGTTCTCTTTCCGAATTCCGACCCTTTTTCGGGAGACGCAGCGCATTTTACTTCGCAACGTAATCAGGTTATACGTGCTTACCTTCAATTGCAAATTTCTTTGCCAAATTCCGTATCGCTCTTTTTTTGTTCTCGTTTCTATTTGCTGAATATTTTCCGGTTTTTAAGTACGTTTCAACATCTTGAAACCGATCGAACTTAACTT
>JACEVL010000919.1:1030000-1077500 GCA_020284085.1 Aporrectodea caliginosa
AAATGATGGTGGTGATGATTATGGTGGTGGTGATGATGATGATAACGATGAAGCCGGAAGAAGTCCGGAATTCCTTTCTAAATCGAATGCAGAAGGAGATTTCCAGTGGCAGGGGATTTCCCTTTAGACTTTACATAGACGTATGACAACACAGAGATGCCTAAGGTCTGAATAACACTGTGCCTGGATTGCGTAACAATGAACGATTGCAGATTAGGGTGGAGTGAGAAAAAAAATTCTTTCCTTTTTATAAGCTAGACTATTAAAAATGTGCCAAATGTCCATAGTAACAATCCTGCCAAATGATATTATTTTCTGACAACTGCTTGATCGCCCTTCGCCCAATTGAAATAATTGGCATTGTAACCATTTAAGTGGGCGTTTAAATGAAGCATTTCGACGATGCCAAAGGTAAGTCAAGCCAATTCTGCGGAAGACGACACGGACTCGTCGGACACTGACAGTGACAGTGCCACTGTCGATGAGATTGAGTACATTCCAGAATCAGTTAAAACTAAGCCAAAGCAGAATCGCCAATGTAAAAAAATGACAATGTCGCTACCTTCACTCGCTAAAGCTTGCGATCGAACCAGTCTCGGATAGATCGGCTGCTGTATTAGCAACATCAGTTCTGCATGATCTTGGTCTCGTGTCGCCGATCGACCGATCTAAAGTAATCGATCGAAGCAAGATCCGCCGAGAACGCAACAAAACTCGTAAGGAACTTCAGCAGAATGATGACCACATTGACCAGTTCGACCACACTCACACTGGCATGGAGGGAGTATTCTTTGATGGCCGCAAGGATCGAACTTTGACACAAGTTCTCGGCGACGACAACAAGTACCACAGAAAAACCCTCACGGAAGAACACATAAGCATCATCGCAGAGCCGGGTTCTTCATACTTCAGCCACACGACCGCGCCATCAGGCTCCAGCAAAGACATAGCTGAGTCATTAGTCGCTAGTTTGAAAGAGCGGAATGCGAAGACAGAGAACATTAAAGTTGTAGGGTGTGACGGCACAAACGTGAACATGGGACACATAGCGGGCGTTATCCGGCGACTGGAAGAAACCTTCCAGCATCCTCTGCAGTGGCTGGTATGTCTGCTCCATGCCAATGAGCTGCCCCTGCGCCATCTATTTCAGGCATTCGACGGCGTGACTACAGGCCCGCGCGGATTCTCTGGAGCTATCGGAAAGCGGCTAGTGACGTGTAGCGAACAGCCTGTCTCTTCATTTGCACCAGTACAACTGACCGAGCAACTGTCCAGTGTGGACCCGAAGGAGTTGAACAGAGATCAGCGCTATCTATTGGAAATGTGCAATAGTATCAGCAAAGGTGAATGTAGCGTCGATCTGGCAATGCGAAACCCTGGTTGCCTGAATCACTCACGATGGCTAACGACAGCCAATAGAATCCTCCGATTATATGTCAGCGACATGGAACCGTCACAGAATCTGAAAACGGTGGTGACGTTCATCATTCGCGTATATGCTCCAACGTGGTTCGCCATAAAAGCCCAGTCGTCATGCAAAGATGGAGCTAGGCACCTTCACCAGATGCTCGTCAAGTCACGATACCTCAGCCCTAAGCACAAGAAGATCGTCGACCCCGTCATTCATCGCAACGCATACTTCGCTCACCCGGAGAATCTCCTCTTAGCCATGATGACGGACCATCGACCACACATACGTGAGCTGGGCCTGCGACGAGTGATGAAGGCCAGAGCTGAAGCACATCCCAATGGACAAATACGGAGGTTCAAGGTTCCCGCAAGACTCAACTTCAACGCCGTGGAATACTTCGACATGATCGACTGGGCAGTCTGCCCTATCTCGTAGCCTCCGGTATTAACAGGGAATTACAGACACTGAGCTTAGGGATCTCATCACGACGGAGGTGACTCCAAAAGTCAACTCCCCAAAATTCGCCAGCCACACGCAGGCTGTGGAAAGACACGTGAAGCTGGTGACCGAGGCGGCGATAGCTGTTTGTGGACAGAAATCGCGAGATGGCTTCATCCGTGCACGCGTCGCTTCTCGACAGCTAATGCCGACGTTCGAGTCAAAACGTGACTTCTGTCACTTCACCTTGTAACTGTTTGTGACTTTGAAATCAAAGATACTGTAATAATCAAGGCATCTGATTGTTAAGATGACTATTGACTAGTTGACTACCTTACCTAGACTGTGGACTGTGGACTCGGAGTGTGGACTCTAGTGTAGACTAGAGTGTAGACTGTAGTGTAGACTCTAGACTTGTGTAGAGTGTAGACTGTAGAGTGTAGACTGTAGACTCTGTGTAGAGTTTAGACACTAATCTACCTATAGTCCTATAATCGTTCTGATGTCGCTTAGTATTGCAAAATAAAAAGCTGCGAAGGGCGATCAAAACATTAATCAAAAATCTTGTAATTTTTACACAGTGTTCTATTGATCTATTGGCACCTTTTGACATATCTAGCTAATTGAAATTCAGAAAAAAAGTTTTTTTTGCCATTTTCACTCCACCCTATTGCAGATGTCGACCTTCTGGCCCTAACGGACACTGTGGGAAATCCCCTTTGTACGGGAAATCCCCTTGCAGTCTATTTTAAAAATCGACTGATTTAAATATCGATGCCCAGTATGACGCAATTTAATGGGCCTTCTCAGACTGCTGGTCGTAGGGTTTTAGATATTGTTTATAGTGTGACTGTATTATTATTTTATTATACGTATTAATATTTATTATTATTATTATTATTATTGTTGTTATTATTATTATTATTATTATTATTATTATTATTATTATTAGTAGTAGTAGTAGTAGTAGTAGTAGTAGTAGTAGTAGTAGTAGTAGTAGTAGTAGTAGTAGTAAGTAGTAGTAGTAGTAGAAATTGTAGAAGTGGTAGTGGTAGCAGTAGTAGTAGTAGAAATTGTAGAAGTGGTAGTGGTAGTTGTAGTAATAGTGGTAGTGGTATTAGTGGTATTAGCAGCAGCAGCAGCAGCAGCAGCAGCAGTAGTAGTACTACTACTAATAGAAACTTGATTAGTTATTATGACTAGTAGGCCTAATAATAATACCAGGAATAATTTTCCAACCTCATGGTTGAATTATTTGTTTTGCATTTCTGTTTTAGGAGCGAGCTACCCAGCGAGCAAAAATGTAAGTATTTGAATTATCACATGTAAAATTTAATTTGTACATTAATAAAACAACATCCAGAGATATTGATGTATATAATAATGCTTGCGACTTCAGTTTCTCTTTCTCGGCACACCATTGCGTGATGCAGAGGCGAGGAATTCAAGATTTTAGGGTGAAGTTAAAATGGGTCTAGGGACTCTAGGGCATCTTATGGAAAAGCAATCAGCAAAAAGTCACTTCTTCAAGTGACGGTGTCCTTTCGTGAAATTTCGTGAATAAGTAGGTGCTTAGCGCTTGGCTTTTGAGTAGCGCTTTAGAAATTTTGAGTTTACGAATACGAATACTTCCAAATTCGTCACTTTTGTTATGTAATTTCAAATTGTATGATATTCTACTCTAATCAAATCTATTCTATGTAAATCTATTCTAACTCTACTATGGCCCAGTCTAATCTAATGACCTGAGAAGACCTGATGTACATGTAACTTTATTCAACCCATCTCAATCAAATCTAACCACAACAAGCCCAGTCATATGAAATGCAAAGTAACCCAGTAAGTCCAGCCATATCCCACCCAATGAAATCCATTTCAATCCCTCCAAATCTTTTCTAAATCCATCCAACTCACCTATCCAATACGCAGAGTATTACATATGCTTTCTTTCATTTTTAGGTGACTTTTGCCCCCGTTCCGAAAGCTGGCAGCGTACAAATTGTGACTGTTGAGCTGAAGGCTGATGACGTAAGTCAATCCTTGTTCTAACATTCAGTATTGCAATTCGTCAATACAGTTGAAGCACAATTGAAACTGTTATGTAGGCCTAACTCTTATCACGTAGCGCCGAAAAATTACTTTGTCAAGCAACCTAATTACTTATTCATTCATTCATTCAGTCATTCATTTATTCATTCATTCACATTATTTTGACCTGATCTGACCTTACCTTGTTCTGATCTGTTCTAACCTAATTACATGATCTGAAATGACCTCTTGAGGTTTGACCTTAACTGATATGGCCTTACATTGCCTGAATCTATCTTATATTTGAGTATTCTCACTCTACTTACAATGAAGTACATCACATATGAACGACGTCCTTCATCGGCTGTCCATTTCCCAACGTATTGAATCTAAGTTTCTGATTTGGGTTTGGCGATGCCAATTGGGTAACGTCTCTGGCTATCTACTCGAACTGTGCTGCTCCATTTCAGGTCCGTTTGACCGGTGACATTTTCGTTCCTCTGCTCCGGCCCCTCCGGGTGAACTGGTTTTCCCTTTGCACGCACCTCGACAAGCAGCATCGCACTTTTCGGTGTTTGCAAGGCCATCCACGTGGAACAGACTCTCTTCGGATATGCGCGCTGTCTTAGCCAGGGAGTAGTAGGGACCCTGCACGCACTCGCTACAAACTCTTGAAATCTGTTCCTTTCTGCCTGGGGTTGGGCTGGGATCGCCTCGGAGTAGTTATCTTGGAGAGACGATATATAAATGCTCTGATAAATGAATGAATGAATGAATTGACTTGACCTCACCCAGTGTTAATTAAATGTTTTAGACGAAGAAGTTGAGCAATGAGACGTACAAACAGCTGCACTACGCCATCTTGAATGCGCTGAAGAAGAAGCAAAAAGACGGTGGGCAACTGACAACAGAGAAATACAAAGCGACAACAGAAGCTCAGATTGACACAACAACCATGAAAACAACAGAGGCAACAACAGAAGCAACAACGACAACGCCGGAACCAACAACGACAACACCGGAACCAACTACGACAACGCCGGAACCAACAACGACAACACCGGAACCTACAACGACAACACCGGAACCTACAACGACAACACCGGAACCGACGACACCAGAACCAACAACGACAACACCGGAACCAACAACGACAACGCCGGAACCAACAACGACAACGCCGGAACCAACAACGACAACACCGGAACCTACAACGACAACGCCGGAACCAACGACGACAACGCCGGAACCAACAACGACAACACCGGAACCAACAACGACAACACCGGAACCAACAACGACAACACCGGAACCAACAACGACAACACCGGAACCAACAACGACAACACCGGAACCAACAACGACAACACCGGAACCAACAACGACAACACCGGAACCAACAACGACAACACCGGAACCAACGACGACAACACCGGAGTCAACAACGACAACACCAACAACGACAACACCAGCACCAACAACGACAAATATACCAACGACAACAACACAAGCACCAACAACAATACCACCAACGACACATGGAGTACCCCCTCCTTCAAAAGAGACGAAAGAGAGATGCCTCTTCGACTCCGACATGTGACGAGAGAGAATATTCTGAAGAAGACCTCTTCTTTGTAGATATCGAAAACATCTTTAAAGACGACATCTTAAGAATTCCAATCGTCTTACACAGAAACGGTGAGTAACAAACACAAAAAGCTACTTACCACTCTCATTAAACCGATAGGTCGCGGGTTCAAATTCCCACAAGGGCAGAAACTCTTTCGCTTTCTGCGCCACTAAGCGAACTTCGCCATAAAATGAGAAAGACTTAGTTAATTAAGTCGCTAACACATCATGCCATAGTTGCCTCTCGGATTAGGGTTAAGAAACTGATCTTCTTCTTCCGTACCTTGCTCCATTTCAATTAACTCTGCCTTAATCTTAACTTTTCTTAACTGGGGTCCTCGATAATGCAGTGGAAAGCGGGCTGGTCTGTCAATCGAGAGGCCTGGGTTCAAATCTCCGCCAGGGCGGAAATTTGGTTCAAGATTCCTGCTCAATCTGCGCCCCCTAGCCAGTTCGGATGTAACGACTGCGCTCTGTTGGTGGGCAGATGAAACGGAGAGTGAGAGGAATAGCCACCCGCCCTCATATGCCGAGGCTAAGAAAATGAAGTGGCTAATGCTACCAGTAGCGGCGCCAGGATTTCAGGTTTGGGGGGCTAAAACCCCAATTCCTCCCCTTTCTCCCCTCCTCTCTGGCATTGCAGTGATTTCCCACTTTTGTTTGGGCGCTGAGCCGCCGATAGGGGGGCTTCAGCCCACCCTAGCCCCGTGCTGGCGCCGCCACTGAACGCTACATACCCATGGTTGCTTCAGGGCTTGTTAAGAGACTGCTCTTCTTCTTGTTCCATCCTAGCTGTGCGTTAAGGACTTGATCGAGGTCCGTATAGACATAGTGACCGTCTTAGTGGAGCCTCGAACTCGTAATCTCCGCGTTTCAGGTCAAGCGCTCTAACCAGTCGGCAACCTTATCATCCTTACCTGCCATCCATTTTGCTACTTTGCCTCAACTCAACTTAACAACCAGTCCCACAAGATTTTCCAGAATAGTTTCCCGAATATTTTCCCGAATATTTTCCCGAATATTTTCCCGAATATTTTCCCGAATATTTTCCCGAATATTTTCCCGAATACTGTACAGAATACTTTCCAGAATATTTTCCAAAGTACTTTGCAAAACATTTTCTACAGTTATACTTCCTGAAAATTTTCCAGACCCTGCTGGTTTTTCTCGGACCGACTGCAAAGATTGCCGTACTTGGACTTCAAGATTATCATACATGTATATGAGCGCCTCTGAGGAGTATTTCTTGAAGTGGCGCTATATAAATTTACGATTACGATTACGATGTACTGTATGTGTAAACGTTTCTGGCTTCTGGCTTTTGAATTTCTTTCAAATAAGTTGAATCTTTTTCTGTTTTTAGTGTTAATATTAGATATTTGTTTGTTTATTTAATAGACTGTACGATTCTTAAAGACCTTCTTTATGAGGTCTCACTGGAACTGAACAAAACGGGAGAACTGACTAACGTGGTGAGATTCTGATTATCACTTCTGCAATCTGCATGAACAGGAAAATTTTGGCATTGTATGCAAGCACCTCCCAAAAGCCCTGGGCACCTCCCAGAGATGTAAGTAAGTAAGTAAGTATGTATGTATGTATGTATGTATGTAATGTAATGTAATGTAATGTAATGTAATGTAATGTAATGTAATGTAATGTAATGTAATGTAATGTAATGTAATTAATGTAATGTAATGTAATGTAATGTAATGTAATTAGTTATTTATATAGCGCCGCTCACAGCCATGGCCATTAAATAGCGCTCCTAGTGCGAAAACCCTATGTATGTATGTATGCATGTATGTATATATATATGTATGGTTTCCAGTTGCCTTCCTCACAGACAATTGTGGGTGAGCAACTTGTCTAGGGTGTCTACGCAGTGGCTTCAGGTAGATTCGAGGCACAGACCTTACCGCTACACCACCGCGTCCCGCTATCCCATTATATATCTGTACCTGTTTAATATTGTTGTTGTTATTATTACTTATTTACTATCTAACGATCAAGCATCAATCGACTGCATCACAGCGCTGAGCAACGGTGATTGAAGGATTTTGCTCAAGATCCCTACACACTAACTGTCTCAGGAGAGGGGATCGAACCCGTACTTTCTGCGTTATAGACCCAGCGATATAACCAATTCGCTATCGTGTCCCATGATTATATATAGCTTGCTTATTTACTGTTTAACGACCACTGTGTGGTAACAAAGACCATTAGCGTCGCCCTCCTCCTTTATCCAGGCTTGGGACTGGCACTGTCAGAGTATGGATGGATCCAAAGTTTAACGGCAGCTTATGACAACATAGGCCGTTTCCGCCGACAAAGATTTTTTGGCATATTACAGCTCAAATGTGTTTTTAAGTACGAACTAGTGATGTAAATTTACCAGTAAAATATTTTTGCGGTAAAAAATTCGGATTTTTATCCATCTAGTTTAACTTGCGGGAATCTCGCTTGATTGCTTGCTTGCTTGCTTGATTGCTTGATTGAGCCACAGGCTAAAAAGTCAAATCTTGCGACGACTAGTTCGATCACTTACAATCATTCAATCGTCGTGAAACTTGGCAGATAGACTCGCCCTCGCACACACTTCATTCTATCAAAATTTCAGCTATCAATATAAAAAGGCTAGCTTATAGAATCGGGGACTCAAATTTTCGAATCGGGGAATCCCCTTTTCCGATACGGAGCGTTGTGATTGGCCAGCGTTGCCATTGGCCGCAACAGATACGGGTGCGCTGCCTCATTAAACGGACGCTATGTTGTAAAATGAACGCGGACTATATATTTGTAGAGGTAACTGCTTCATAAGACGCATTATAGGATACTAGATGGATATAGTAAAAACTTTGTTTTTCCGGGCTGTATTTTATTTACCGGTAAAACTTGGTAAAATATTGGATGCAAGAAAAATGGTAAAAAATGATTTAATATGATGTAATATGGTTATGTTCCCCAACGGTTTGCTCAACGATTTATCAGTTACAGACAAACATTGAAATGCCTTAGTAGTCCTGTTTGAATTGCTAAATAGATAGTTTGTTTGAGAAAACACATTTTTATTACAAAGTGAGTTTTCGTCCACTGTCACAAATTGCAATAATTTTTGTAAGTGATTCAACCCAGATGAAAACTTCTCTGATATTTGGTAGGCCTATATATCAGGTCTCATTCACTTTAAAATGCTACAACTTATCAGTTCTAGTAGGTAGAATTTGGAGAAATAGAAGATACGTAGGCTCCAGTGTAGCTGTCTATTAGGCCCTACAGTAGCCTAATATTACTGCCACTTGCTGGGAGATTTCATAGGTAGATTTCTGCTACAGAAAATGGTGCATGAAAACTAGTTGAAATTTTGGAAAAACTAACCGAGTATTATTTCAACACAATTCAGCAATCATCTATTTTTGTCAACAGGTGATGAGCCCGTGAACAGAAAGAAATAAAGAATTGTACACAGCAAAGCTCATAGGCATATATCCGAGCAACACCCAAACCTATGATCAGTTGCTACAATTTTGTGAATGAAGCTGACGTTGAAAGCTGACATTGAAAATCTTATGTGAATATTGATACTAATAATATTATTTATGTTATTTAATAGGCCCTCAGTGAAAAGAAATAAAACTTTAAGCATTTACCATTTCAATCATTTTTTACCATATTTTACCATTTTTTACCACGGTAAAATATAATGCGGATTTTTACCGGTAAAAATCATTTCACATCACTAGTACGAACAGTGGCGGAGTTTATATAGCATAGGTTGACCAACGTTTTAAAGGTGTCTAAAGCGAGCGCTTTAAAGACTCTAACCGCTGGGTAAACGCGTATACCACCCTTAAGAAAGTCTAACAGTGTGCGCGAAGGCTTTTTTCGAAAAAGAACATGCCCACATGTTTATGTTTACATTTTAGACTGGAAAAGAAGTGAATGATATTTATGAAGGTCTACCAAAGGACGAAAAAGGACCAATAATGCATCCGATGACAACAAATTTCCATTCGCATTATTTCTGGCTTCCGATCGTTATAACGATCTTCTTCCTGATCGTTCTGATCGTCTTCAGCGCTGTCTATTGTCTCGTCTTCTGGAAAAAGAAACACTACGCCGTACAGGTTCGTACAACGTCTAGAGGTGGTTGATACACGCGCGCGCGCACACACACACACATAGACATACGCAATAGTATCAACAATAATAATTAAAATAGTATCAATACTAATATTAATACGATTGCTAAAAATAATTATGACACGCGCACGCGCACGCACACACACACAGCACATAGACCACACGCGCACGCACGCACCACCACCACGCACACACCACACCACAATACAGTATCAACAATAATAATTAAAATAGTATCAATACTAATATTAATAGGATTGCTAAAAATAATTATGACGATGATGATTAAGACACTACTACTACGGATATTGAGATGCTGACAGATAGGGTCTAATCTACCACCACCACCGAACCACCACGTCCACCACAATGGACACCACCATCACCTACCACCACCACCACCACGACGGGAGAATTGTTCCGATGAGCGAATTCTACGACGAAGAGACCCAGCTCCATACGAACTTAAAGAACGACTCTACGTTGCTTTAATTAATGGACCACTTTTGCTCTCTCTGTCTCTGTCTCTGTATCTCTGTGTATGTCTCAATGTTCTGTCTCTGTCTGGATGTCTGTTTCCTCAATGTTCTCTGTCTGTATGTCTGTCTCTGTCTGGCTCTCTCTTGGCTTCTTTGTCTCTGTCTTTGTCTAATTTTTCTATTTCTTTATCTACGACAGAGAGACAGAGAGACAAGCAGGCAGGCAGGCAGGCAGGCAGACAGAGAAAGTGTGACAACGGATTTGTAATGCCATGCCTTTGTTCTACTTAAGACATGACGCAAATTACGCTCGCAGAAGAGGAATATCATTTGTCGGGAATAGGGCAGCTTCAGCTACCCTTCTTGATTATTCAGACTGGATCCCCATTGCGGTGCGTTTACCCCTTGTACAGGCAACGGGAGAATTGTTCCTAATGAGCGAGTTCTATGACGATGAGACCCAGCTCCATACGAACTTAAAGAACGACTCTACGTTGCTTTAACCCCTCACCAGTCCAGACCCTTACACCCTCTGAATCTGTCACTCATATTGTCAATGTAATGTCTCAATGTTTTAATCATATTATAATCTAGTTATATTCTAATTCTAAATTCAATTCTAAATTTTATTCTGATTCTTGACCATTTTCTAATTCTATTTTCATCTAATCGTACATGTTCCTAATCTAAACTAATCTCATTCTAATCTAAATCTAATTATAGTCTCATTCTAATCTTATTCTAAGTCTAATTCGAATACTAATTCTAGTCTAATTCAAATCAGTTTCTAATTCCAACGCTAATCTTTCTCTAATCTTATTTTCCACTGCAAACATCCACCCACATATCGCATCTTTTTTTCGAAGGAATGTCTCGCAGCAGCAGATATACTAATGTGATTATAATTATACTGTCTGATAGCAAAGTGCAGTGACTGTGACCTATTATAGCCAGGCATGGTTGTGGCCTTTTGTGGCAGAACTCTGTCAAAACTGTCTGGCAATAGGCAACGCTAAGCCGTTCAGCCACTTTTACTATTTGGCTGTTTGCATATATAACTGCTGTTGACTGAAGCATTGCAATAAATGTTTCAAATATCAAACTGCATGTACAGCAATATTCTGTTAACTCGCTGAATGATATATAATGAATATAATATATATATATAATATAATATATATACATATATATATATATAATATAATATATATTATACACATGTATATATAGGATGTATACATAATGCATATCTTCGTCTGTTAAAGCTTTTTTTATCGTTATTGGAAGTGGATTGTTGCGTTGAAACTGCCGCACGCAAAACCGACAGTCAGACTGAATGGATGAATTATTACAGCAGTTTATTATTATCGCAGCAGTTGTATATAGCGCCCCTTAGTTTAATTAGTTGAATTGAATTGGTGAATTGTTTGAAATGGGTGAATTGGTTGAATTGGTTGAATTTCTTGATTTGGGTGAATTGTGTCGATTGTTTGAATTGGGTGAATTGTTTGAATTTGGTGATTTGGGTGAATTGCTTGAATTGGGTGAATTGGTTGAATTTGTTGGTTTGGTGAATGGGTGAACTGGTTGAATAATTGGGTGAATTGGTTGAATTGGTGAATTAGTTAAATTGGTGAATTAGTTAAATTGGGTGAATTGGTGAATTAGTTAAATTGGGTGAATTGGTGAATTAGTTAAATTGGGTGAATTGTTGAATTGGTTGGTGCTGATCCTTGCCGTAGACATTTTTTCGTTTCGTAAGCTTATTATAGTCGAGAATCTATTTTTCTACCGGTTTATCAGACCGAAACTGTAGACATATCGTGAGAGACTTCGTAGTAACACGGTAGACAATGTCATGGTGCTTGTTTTGGCAGCTATATTAAAAACACAGAAACGATATTTTCATTCTCCGAGTTTTATTGACCGTTACGCAGTCAACGCGCTGCCTAGCAACCGTTTCTAATAAATCAGGCGTTGCCTAGCAACCGTCTCCCGGAAATCAGGCGTTGCCTAGCAACCGTTTCTAGGTTTTCAGGCACTGCCTAGCAAATTCGGCAGTCGTTGCAAGTGACGACTGATTGGGCTCGTTGCCATGGATTTTCTTCCCGCCGTTTTTGCCAGGGCTTGCATTCGCTCGACTGCGCGGACGTCCCTGAGGCACCGGTACCTTAACAGGTCACAATCGTCATTGTTACAGCATCTTAACATTTCACAATGGTCATTGTTACAGCATCTTCACAGTTCACAATGGTAATTGTTACAGTACCTTAACAGCTCACAATCGTCATTGTTACAGCATCTTCACAGTTCACAATGGTAATTGTTACAGTACCTTAACAGCTCACAATCGTCATTGTTACAGTATCTTAATAGTTCACAATGGTCATTGTTTCATTCAAATCTGTCGACCTATCTCTAACGCAGTTTTTCCGACCTGGGTGCCGCGTCCCCCCACCCCCAAGGGTGCAGCGAACCTGCTGTAGGGGTGCCGCGGATGGATAATATTTGTGCAGCTTTTTCTGTCAACAAATGTGAAAATAACTGAGTGTCACTACTGACATAGACCTACAGCTATTCTTTAAAACTTAACATTAGTGTAGTCGCAACAGTGCGGTTGAATTCAATGTACCTTGTTCGTCATTAGAATAAAGAACTAACTGGAAGATAAATAAATAAATAATTGAGGCCAGGTGTAATTGATAGAATAAGTTAGGGAACCACTGACCGGGAGTAGTAGTAGTTTCAGTTTAACGACACTCTGTGATAACAAAGATCATTAGCGTCGCCCTCCTCCTTTTTTCAGGCTTTGGACTGACACTTGCAGAGTAAGAGCAGTGGAGGATTTAGAACGATCGGTTATGAAGAAGTTCACAAGCAATTAACCGCTTTGAAAATATATATTATATAGCATCGATCGTAAGCATTATAAAGGTGTTTAAAACGAGTATTGCAAAATTCATTGTTTTACAACAACTTTCCTATACCAATAGCTTTCTTAAAACATAAAGTAACATAGTAGCAACTCTGAATTTATTAAGGCCAGGTGTCATTGACTGAATGACTTTTAGTGAGGGTGCCTTTCTCCGAAAAAGGTTGGGAACAACTGCATTAGCGTGGATAGTTTCACTCTTGTTGTGTGGGGTGCTCGATGGTCAAGTGGTTAGCGTACTGGACTGTCAAGCGAGAGGTCAGAGGTTAAAATCTTCGCCAGGGCAGAAATCTATTTCGAGATTTCGACTACACCTGCGTCACCTATAGCAAACTCAGCTATAATGAGCACACTGACCGTACACTGTCGGTGGGAAGATCAAACGGCGAGAGAAATCTTTAAATTAGATTTGATTAGATCATATGAGATTAGATTAGATGGGGGGGGGTCAAAAGTCCGTCTATGCTAAATCCTCACTCCGCTATAGAGGCTTTTGATGATGAAGATCAAAATCAAGATTGCTTGTAAATACGCTAAAAAAGATTTATTTTTGGAAAGATTTTCTGTGCACTGGCTCACCGAGCCCCCCTCACAGATCCCTACCGCATTTTGACCAGGCGTCTTCAGCAACCTGCATAGCCCGCCTCCTGCCACTGGTCCGCCATTAGATTAGGTTGGAGAGTTAAACTTATTTATTGGGGATGAAGAAGCTGACTAGCAATTAAGCTCTTCAGAGATATATATAGCATCGATCGTAAGCATTATAAAGGTGTCTAAAACGAGTACTGCACTATTCGTTGTTTAACAACAACTTTCGTAGACCAATAGCTATTTTTAAAAGATTAAGTAATACAGTCGCAACCCGGGAACTAAGACCAGGTGTCATTGACACAATGACTGTTAGTAAGGGACCTTGCGCCGCAAAAGATTGGGAATCACTGCCAGGGCAGAAATTTGTTTCGAGATGTCAACTCTACTTGCGCCACCTAGCCAACTCAGCTATAATGAGTACACTGACCGTACACTGTCGGTGGGAAGATCATACGGCGAGAAAAAATCGTAAGATTGGATTAGATGAGATCATATGAGATGAGGTATATGGTGAGATATTCCGTGGACTGGCTCACCGAGCCCCTCATAGATCCCTACCCCATTTTGATCAGGAGTCTTCAGCAACCTGGCCCGCCTCTTGCCAATGGTCCGCCGTTAAAAAGCTTTGACACCTTTGGATTAGATCATATTATATTAGATTAGAATAATTATAGATCATATTAGATTAGATTATATTAGATTAATTATAATAGAATAGATTAGATTAGATTAGATTATATTAGATTAATTAGATTAGATTAGAACAGATCATATTAGATTAGATTATAATAGATTAGATTAGATTAGATTAGTATCTAATCGAATCTGATCTAGATTATATTAGATTAATTAGATTATATTAGATTAATTAGATTATATTAGAATAGATCATATTAGATTAGATTAGAATAGATTAGATTAGAATAGATCATATTAGATTAGATTATATTAGATTATTTAGATTATATTAGAACAGATCATATTAGATCATTTAGATTAGATTAGATTATATAAGATTAGATTGGATCATATTAGATTAGATTAGATTAGATTAGATTAGATTTACCTGTATGGGTCTTCGATGAGTTCCCTGAGGAGTCTTCTCTGTGTGGCGTCGAGGACATCTGCCTTAAGGAGTGGCACTGAGAGGGAGAGGTCGTAGTGCGAGGGCTTCGTCCGGAAGTAGGAGAAGACGAAGGCACGAGTGAAGTAGAACCCGAAGAAGATGTTGTCCCTGAGGGTCTGACGCACGAGATGCAGAGGCAGCTGAGCAGGAGGAGGAGGATGCTGTTGGTCCGGAGGATGAAAAGACGGAGGTCTTGATGGTCCTGTCGGTCGGAACCCGTCCTCCATTCCAGGCTGTTCACGAGAATGGTATGGTTAGGTATGATAAAGTATAAGGTAAGATATGGTAAGATGAAGTATAAGGTAAGATATACTAGGATGCAGTATTAATTTTTTTAATTTCATTTAAGAGATTTGTATAGCGCCCCTTCAAGATTATCGACCCAGAAGCGCTCCCGACCCAACCCCGGCTAAAGAGAACAGTCTTGAGGTTAGAGAAGAATGTGGCCGCAAGGGTTCTATGCATTAGGCGTAGATCCACAGGGAGCCCGTTCCAGATTGCAGGGCCAGCAACAGAAAAGGCACGGCGCTGCATAATAGATGTCCGTGACCGGGTAACAAGAAGCTCAGCCTGCTTAGAGGAGCGGAGAGCCACGGCGCTGGACGCTCAGGGTCGAGCTGCAGAGCTCCTGTGAGTAAACAGTAGTAGAGACCCTGGGCAAGTCCTTCACTCGCAATTGCTCATGCGCTTCGGCGTGAAACTCCGATTCAGCGTTCGCGCAGTAGTCTGGAGCGCCTCTGAATGGGAAATCTGGTAGGGGCGCTATAACAAGTGTTCAAATACAATACAATACAAAATACAATACAATACACCCGCGAGGCAGCGCCATGCGAAGGCAGAGATCCGGTAAGTGATCCGCTGCGGGAAAGGGAGCCAATGTAAAACATTCCGCATGTAATCACTGACATGGCCGAAGGTAAGGTAAGGTATTGTAAGATGATGTATGAGGTAAAAGGTAAGGTAACGTATGCTAGGATAAAGTATTAGGTAAGGTACCTGGGCTATGGTAAAATGAAGCAGAAGTTAAGCTAATGTATGGTTAGATGAAGTATAAGGTATACGGTTTAAGGCATGTAAAGATGGAATGATAAAACGATAGGAAAGACGAATTAAGTTAAGGTAATGTACTTCGTTTCAGATTATTCAAGAGTAATGTAAATTGAAACGAAGTAAGGGAAGATAAGACGACGTGAGGTGAGGTAACGTGTGGTATCTTCTGGATCGTAACCTTATTAGGGGTTGATTTTGGTGCGCCATCGATTGATGCCTTGTTCAATAGAAGTTGCTAACTACAATTACAAGGTGAGCTAAGGTGAACTGAGGTAAGAGACGATGAGGTATGGACCGTATGGTATGATATGATAAGAAAGGGTGCGGGGAGATAAGATAAATTGAGACGCGATAAGTAAGGAGAGGTGAGCTAAGGTAAGGTACCGTCAAATAAGGTAAGTGGTGGTCTTATCTAAACAAACGATAGCTAGGCTATGTCACCGTTATCATAATGCACAATGTAACAATAGACATAATAAGGTGATGCTACCTAAGGTAAGATATAGTAACGAACCTTTCCAGTAGAGAGTGACATGGGGAATTTCCCCGCGGGAAAACCGCGGTAACCGCGGTAAATCCCGCGGTAATGGGGACAACAATTGCGGTAATACCGCGGTAATGGGGACAAAAATTGCGGCAATACCGCGGTAATGGGGTTTACTCTCGCGGTAATACCGCGGTAATGGGGAATGAGCCGGCAATAAACCCGAGTGATGTTGAGAACTTGAGAACTGATAAGGAGAGTTTATTAGTTTCTGAAACATAAAATAAACTAGTCAGAAATAGTCAGGACTTGGTTAATGCAAACTGTCCATAAGATAATAACAGACTAATGCAGTCAACAATACAAATAGTTTTGTAAGCTAAAAACTGTTATTTTTAATTTGAATTTGTGTAAACTTTTGCGGGGAATGTGATGTCGTCCAAACATAAAATAAACATATGGGGTGGGGATGGGGATAAAACCTGCGGGGATGGGGTAAGGGATGGGGAGCAAACCTGCGGGGATGGTACGGGGATGGGGACAACATACCCTGCGGGGATAAACATGGGGATGGGGACGACTAACTTGGTGCGGGGTGGGGATGGGGACAAAGATTGTCTCCCCATGTACTCTCTACTTTCCATAACTAGCCCCCAGTAAACATCCCTCAGGTGTTTCATCAAATAAACATACGTACGTACATTTAATAAAGTTACGCACAAACATAATATAAACATACGTACAAACATAAAATAAACATACGTTACAAACATAAATAAACAACGTACAAACATAAAATAAACAGCGTACAAACATAAAATAAACATACGTACAAACATAAAATAAACATACGTACAAACATAAAAATAAACATACGTACAAACATAAAAATAAACATGCGTACAAACATAAAATAAACATACGCACAAACATAAAATAAACATGCGTACAAACATAAAATAAACATACGCACAAACATAAAAATAAACATACGTACAAACATAAAAATAAACATACGTACAAACATAAAAAACATATGTACAAACATAAGATAAACATACGTACAAACATAAAATAAACATAAAATAAACATAAAATAAACAAGCGTACAAACATAAAATAAACAATGTAAAGTAAGATCGACGTCAACAGCCCTAGTAGTCACAAGCTGTCGTTAAACATACAATAGGTCTACTATTGCGCCGAATCTACGGATCTACTCACCTCCCTGACATGCAGTTCTTACAGTTAGTATTTTGTCGTTAGGCTAGGCTAACACTCGACAAAGTTAACGGCCTCGACGGAATCAGATTTCACTAATTACTGGGGATAATGAAATGATTTGTTAGACACCTCTAAAACGCTTTCAGCCGATGCTATAATAAAAGTCAACTGCACATTTGAACATAGTCAAGAACAGTCGAACATTAACATAGTGTAGAGTCTACACTGTAGACCAGTGCTGTCCAACCTTTTTGACCCCGCGGGCCACCAAAGAAGTAATTTTTGAAGCCGAGGGCCGCACCAGTCAACTCAAAAGCAGCGACTAAAATTTATTGAAAATTATTAACTGTATTATAATTATTAATTATGGAGTTATCATAATGAATACGTCTTGGGAACTGGATTTTGTGTACACATTGTCAAATGATAAGCCAAGTTACGAACGAATAGCTATGTAAGTAGGCCAGTTACTGTCTTTTACTTCATTTTAACAGAAATTGCAAATATTTAGCAAGCTGTGGCGGGCCACTTAGAATCTGCCGGCGGGCAGCATGCGGCCCGCGGGCCGCGGGTTGGACAGCACTGCTGTAGACTATACCATGTGGACGGCTCGAGCAGCCGCTAAGAAAGCCGAAAAACCAACGCTCGTGAATAAGCTGGTGCCCTGCGCTTAGCCTTCAAGTGGAGATTTGGAAATTTGTAGTTTACGATTACGATAGCATTGGGAAGTCCTCATTTGGGGGCCCGATAGCGCATTGGATAACATCTGGCACAGAGAGCGAGAGGTACCGAGTTCGAGTCCCGTAGGGCGGAAATGCTTTGTAGGCTGCTATTAGCGCCGTGTATTACAGGCTGTCCAGGGCCGTAAATCTGTTTTGAAAAGTGGGGAGGGAAAAATTCCCCTTCGGAAGAGCGCGCCTATGTAGGCTACAAACAACCAAATATTGAGCCGAATGATAAACTTAAGTCTGATTGTGCGCAGTATACACTATACAGGTCTCCCTCTGGCTCTGCCTCTGTCTCTCTTTCTCACACACACAGGCAGGCACACACACGCTCTCTATCTGCTTGTCTTGTCTGTCTGTCTGTCTGTCTCGCTCCCCAATGGCCCGTAAAGTGTTTAAAAGTTGTGTCAGCCAACCTCAACCAAGTACAGACCGAAGGCGGATAAAATTATACATTAATTCCGATATAGGCCTAATGTAGAACAATATTTTTGTAATTTTGTACCACCACTGGTGGATTTTGATCCTCTGCCTATCGATGTTGTTTATGTATTTTATTTTGACTGAGCGCCTGTGAATAAGCTGGTTCCCGTGACGTAGCTTTTTTGGTCGCTAAAGAAATCTATAAATTAGGATTACATTTGCGATTACAAGTATACACTGCGTCCAAAATGATTTTTTTGCGTAGAAGAAAATAAATGTACAGGAACGTAGGCATCTATAGATATAATGCTGTTTATAAATTTTCTGATGCACATACCGTGGTGTTTAGGTTATGGCAAATTGCTTAATTTGTTTATAAATATGAAATGCAGTATCAGAAGTGAGAGTAGTGTGAACTTGTACTTACCATCACACTTTGCAGCTGGTGACTTAAAAACGACAGCTTTATTTATCAATTTTATTTAGATCTATCTAAAATTTACTTATAATCCTGAGATCTGTATTACACTCGAATGGGGTCTCCAGATTAACTAAAAACTCTGAAAAGCCAACACACACGGAATACTATGCATTTACGTAAATCTATCTACATGTACATATAATTATATATTAAATACATATATATATATATTTACATACACTCTCTCTGTCGCTATTTCTGTCTGTCTGTCTCTCTCACTCTCTCACACACACACACACACACACACACACACACACACACACACACGCACACACACACACATAATATGATCACAGCTGTAGGCCCCCTATTAGGAATTTGCTGCCCGTCTCTAATTTCTATATCCAACGACGCTCCGCAAGATAATATATTGCTAATGTCACTTCAAAATTCCTCGCCGTTTGAATTTACCATGGACCATAATCTATCTTTCGACACCCAACATTACATGTGGTAGCTTTCACTCAGGCATGATTCCTCTCATCCTGAAAGTTCACACTCTGAATATATATATATATATATATATATATATATATATATATATATATATATATATATATATATCACAGCTGTCTTCATAATTTGTCGTCCTATCTCCGAACACACTCTGCTCTGTACGTCTTGTAGGGTGATGCGTTGGGCTTGACCGCTTGTCACAACATAAGTTCTGCCAGCTCTCAATTAAGAAGGAAATCTATCTTCAGCAGCCACATGATTCACACCTGTTATAGCTTTCAAGCCGAAAGAGTCAGGTTTCCTGCATTATCTATATATTAAATATATATAATGTTCCCACAGTAAATTATCCTACTAGACGTGCACTGTTGGCAGTCGTCGATCTTGGTTGGTGACCCTAATATAAATTTATGGCACAGCTCAGACGAATTTGTGGGGAGGGAATTCCTTCACGTTCCCTCCCCAGGCTTAAAAGTGGGGAGGGAATTCCCTCCTTTCCCTCCCCGGGATTTACGGCCCTGAGGCTGTCTGTTCTGTTAGTAGTTAAGAATGTTTCAATTGCATAACATGTAAATGTACAGCGCAGTGCGTTTGTCAGGCGCTTAATTAAAGAAAAGATATTATTATTATTATTATTATTATTATTATTATTATTATAATGAGATGATTTGTTAGACACCTCTAAAACGCTTTCAGCCGATGCTATAATAACAGTCAACCGCACAATTGAACATAGTAATAAACTTTTGAATATTTGAACATATATATATCTGCCATGTGAACCGCTCGAGCAGCCGCTAAGAAAGCAGAAAACCAACGCTCCTGAATAAGCTGGTGCCCTGCGCTTAGCCTTCAGGTGGCGCTTTAGACATTTGTAGTTTACGATTACGAATCTACGATAGCATTGGGAAGTCCTCAGTAAACGTTGTGTGACTAGTTTGAGCGCCTATGCACCGCAGTGCCCCTGGAGGTAAGATAATAGGCCTATTTACATGTACGTCTTGTTCAAAAAGCAGTTATGCATAGCAATTTATCAGATCTATGAAGCTATATAGAAAAATGATTATAATTTTTTCCCAGTAAAAACCTGTGAAACATAATACATAATATCGGGTGAAAAATTGAAGCGTGGCAAAACCTTGGGCAGGCCGGAGGAGTCCACCGGTCTAGTTTCCATTCATGTAAATACAGATTCCTTGAAATAACATTGAGCATGCGCTCGAAACTACTGTTAGCCTGTTTTAGGTTAGCCACCATAAAAGACTTGGCTTAGTTGGCTAAACACTGAATACTACAAGTTAGGCCTATAATTCTTTTAGACGATGCTTTGTCAAAACGAGGATTCCTCCTCTAACAACCAGACTTTGGACCTGCACCTTTGCAAAGAAAAGCATCGGTACATTTAGGCTGTTTCTGTTTAATGACTCTGCTTCATAAGAAAGATGATTAGCGCCTCCCTCTTCATTCTACCGACTTGAGTTTGGCCCTTTGAGAATGCGATCTATGAAGTGGTTTCATTACCATTACGAAGATACAATAGATAATTGAACCTCATCCTACCTCTTTCATCGTAATCGTATGTCGGCAGGAATTATTACGAACAGTTCGCAACGTTCGTATGACGTTAGGGCACCAACTTCTTCACGAGCTCTACGTCGTATCAGAGGGGTTGTCCGGAGACGTCCATTGGAGATGTGAGTCAAGTTGCCAAAGAGAACAAAGAGAGGAGCTGAGACTTCTCGTTGGAGTGGGGTGATACGTAGAAGTGCATGAGGTGGATGACAGAGGACGAGCGGTGGTTAACTACCACTTGATTGATTGTCGCATCATTTTCCATATAATTGGACTTGTGTAATTTACGATCCCCTCGTGTAGGCTTATCAGGTATGTACGATCAATAGAGAAATAACAAAACATCACGAAAACATGCTCATGAAAATACAATAAATAGAAGCTCATATTCCACTTGCATTCACAGAGAGCAACCCAGCTATAATAAAGAGGAGTCACACTGTCGGAGGGAAGATCAATGGCGAGGGAGAGAACTAACTATCGGTTCTATAATGTTGAGTTTTCATTAGCGATTGAGCTAAACTGATGATTCTTATAACACGTAATGAAATTGTTTTAAAGGTGTCGAAGTACATACAGGTCGAAGGCAAGCTTACTTATAATTTGTGTGTGTGTGTGTGTGTGTGTGTGTGTGTGTGTGTGTGTGTGTGTGTGTGTGTGTGTGTGTGTGTGTGTGTGTGTGTGTGTGTGTGTGTGTGTGTGTGTGTGTGTGTGTGTGTGTGTGTGTGTGTGTGTGTGTGTGTGTGTGTGTGTGTGTGTGTGTGTGTGTGTGTGTGTGTGTGTGTGTGTGTGTGTGTGTGTAATGTGTTGTGGTCACAAAGAAATTGACTGTGATATAAAACGAATAATAGGCATGGCCTGTAGGTACCGTTTGGTAGGTTGGTTGAGGACTAGCGTCGCCCTCCTCCCTTCTTCATGCCTAGGACTTGCGCTACCAGAAAACGGATGCTGGACTGTGGGTCAAAATGTCGGGTTGGCAGAATTTTAAGGAGAAGTTCTGTTCTATTACGATCCGAGAGAATACAGCAATAGATTAGTTACGCTGTCGGTGGGAAGAACAGGCGGCGAGGGAGTCGGAGGGACTGGACAAGCCATCCGCCCACATATGCCGAGGGTAAGAAAATGATGTCGCTAGCGCTTCAAGCTTATCTTGCCTCTGCTTTATCTTCTTTTTCAAATACATAGCAAAGATGCTAGTTCATTTTTTACAATTAATGATTGGTTGTTTAGTTGCTGTTTAACGACATAGAAGACCAGAGGAAAGGAGGCAGTGGTGTCTTTATAAAGCTTAGATTTTGCCGAAGAAGGAATTCGATCTCTACTTTGCTTATAAACCAGAGATAGGTAACTAATCGATTAGATTCTAAGCGATTAGCCAATCGATTAGACAAACAACTCATAATTCTAATTCTGATCGATTAGCAAATTGCAGTAGCTTATTCCAATCGATTAGGAATTTATATAATCGATTAGCTAATCACACACATACACATGTATAGCCCAACTAACGGTTTCTCATCCACAGATGATAGATGGCATCATATTCAGAGTAACTTAGACACCTGCGTTATAGTTTGGAGCGACGACAGGTGGCAGCACACGATTAAGCTGCATCTGAGCAGTACCTAATTGGTAGAAGATGACGCCCATCCAGCTATCCTTTGAACCACCGGGTGCACGCGGAACAAGGATTCGTCGAGTGCAGATAGGTAGATTGAAGCGCCACCAGTGGCTATCGGTCAACGTCACTCCAAAGACTCGGCTCCCTCACTTCTGCCTCCATAAGAAAATCCCCGGATGTAGACGGAGCACATTGTCCTCAGATTTGAGACTCAATAACACATCAGGAAGGTTGGGCCTTCACATGACTACACGTGAAGAAACACCGTAAACCGTTATAATTCAACGTACAACGGAAGAATACCGTAAAACCGTAAAAATACCGTTAGTTGTAATAATACTATGAAGAACAGAAGAATACCAGAAATGAGACAGCCGTCAGAAATTTAAAACAGTTCTTGGCGTTCGTATAGCATAATGTAGCTCTAACATTCTAAACATCAGTTGCAGGATGATTGGTTGGCTAGTTGCTGTTTAACGACATTGAGTCAACAAAAATAGAATCGCGTCGTCCTCTTCCTTACACCAGGATTTAGACACCTTAAAATCGTTTCTTCCGGACACTACAAATTTGCGCTTCTCACTTAAAAGAGAGCTGTAACTCCGCCACTGTTCGCTTTCTGACAGTGCCAGTCCCAAGCCTGGATAAAGGAGGAGGGCGACGCTAATGGTCATTGTTCTTCATAGTATTATTACAACTAACGGTATTTTTACGGTTTTACGGTATTCTTCCGTTGTACGTTGAATTATAACGGTTTACGGTGTTTCTTCACGTGTAGTCATGTGAAGGCCCATATTATTATTATTATTCAACTTTGGTTTTTCAATAATACATATTACATGTGGTGTGGTTTGGTTATTATATCACAGTAGATATTATGTTGCATAATACTGCAGTACTGTGTTGCAATGCAGATTATTGAAATATTCATAAACTACTTCTTATCAACTGTTGATTATTGAATATGTTATGTCAAAATAACAAGAACTGATGTGAGAAAATTTTAAATATTACCTATTGGTAAATGAATTTCTGTTATTACCATATTATTGTTATTCAACTTTGGTTCCTCAATATAAGATATGATTTGGTTTGGTTACTGTATTACAATAGCTACTATGTTGCATAATATTCAGTAATGTGTTATAATAAGAGATCTGTGATTATAATTTTAATGTATTGAAACTATACTTTAAACAATTATAATACATGTATGCTATGTTATTGAATGAACTTTTATTACATGTATAGTATGTTAGATACATGAACAGTTTAAAAGAGTACTTAGTAAATTTTGTATATGGATCAATTGCTGCATAGTTACATAACATTGTTTAATTTGCATGAAATCTTTTGTCAGAATATAGAAATCATAGACAGAATAAGATGAACTACCTTATGTTAAAAAATATTGAATATAGTGAAATTGTAAAGCTCTGTTTGACACATTTGATGGTGTCATACGGATGCTATAAGTTTCTTGTAATCATTGAATTGTATCTTTCCTGTATTGTCGTCAACGGCCTTTGATGTCATAAGACGACGTTAAACGTTGGATTAAATTAAATAAATTGAACATAGTAATAAACTTTTGAATATTTGAACATATATATATATCTGCCATGTGGACCGCTCGAGCAGCCGCTAAGAAAGCCGAAAAACCAACGCTCGTGAATAAGCTGGTGCCCTGCGCTTAGCCTTCAGGTGGCGCTTTAGACATTTGTAGTTTACGATTACGAATCTACGATAGCATTGGGAAGTTCTCATTAAACGTTGTGTGACTAGTTTGAGCGCCTATGCACCGCAGCACCCCTGGAGGTAAGATAATAGGCCTATTTACATGTACGTCTTGTTCAAAAAGCAGTTAAATGCATAGCAATTTATCAGATCTATGAAGCGATATAGAAAAATGATTATAATTTTTTCCCAGTAAAAACCTGTGAAACATAATACATAATATCGGGTGAAAAATTGAAGCGTGGCAAAACCTTGGGCAGGCCGGAGGAGTCCACCGGTCTAGTTTCCATTCATGTAAATACAGATTCCTTGAAATAACATTGAGCATGCGCTCGAAACTACTGTTAGCCTGTTTTAGGTTAGCCACCATAAAAGACTTGGCTTAGTTGGCTAAACACTGAATACTACAAGTTAGGCCTATAATTCTTTTAGACGATGCTTTGTCAAAACGAGGATTCCTCCTCTAACAACCAGACTTTGGACCTGCACCTTTGCAAAGAAAAGCATCGGTACATTTAGGCTGTTTCTGTTTAATGACTCTGCTTCATAAGAAAGATGATTAGCGTCGCCCTCTCCATTATACAAACTTGAGACTGGCACTTGCAGAGTACGGGCAGTGACGTGATTTCGGGTCCACTCGAAGATACGATCCAGAGTTGAACGACATCTTACGGCAAGAAGGGCCGTTGATGTCGGCAGAAATTATTTTGAACAGTTCTCAGCGTTCGTATGACGTTAGATTAGATGCTGTTTAACGACACTGTGTGATAACAAAGATCATTAGCGTCGCCCTCCTACTTTCTCTAGCCTTGGAACTGGCAGTCTGGCACTGCCAGAGAACGAGCAGTGGCGGAGTCTTATGGCATAAGTAGTAGTAGTCTCAGTTTAACGACACTGTGTGATTACAAAGATCATTAGCGTCGCCCTCCTCCTTCATCCATGTTTGGGACTGGCACTGCCTGGCACTAAGGCACAGAGTGCAGTGGCGGAAATTAGTAGCAGTAGTAGTTTCAGTTTAACGACACTGTGTGATAACAAAGATCATTAGCGTCGCCCTCTTTTTTTATCGAGGCTTGGTACGGGCACTGCCAGAGTACGAGCACTGCCGGAGTTAAATTATCACTCGCAAACGCCAGTGGCAGAGTCTGGTTTCGTCTTAAGGCTTAAAAGAGGTGTCCTATTATCGGCAGACGATGTGCAATGGTAATAAATGTTCAGCGACATCTTGTGGCTGCCACGAACGTTTATGTCTAATGAACATTTCAGTTAATTTTGACGATTGCTGAACAAACGTTGGCACACAAAAACCTTGTGACTAGTTTGTGAACTATAACCCTATCAAAGGCAAGCTTACTTATAATTTATCTTTCAATCTTAAAAGAGGTGTCCAAATATCAGCAGACGATATTCAATGGTTATCAATGTTAACCGACATCTTGTGGCTGCCAGGGACGTTGACGTCGACCTATCTTTACCTGCTAGGACTTAACGCTTCTAATTGAACCTTACCTATAATTATGTTCTGTTTTAGACTAAGGAACTGACAAAATGCTAATCAATTGTGGTCACACAGAAATTGACAGAATGAGAATTATAATTTTAAACACTACGGTGCAGTAACATAAGGTTGACATTAAGGATCCTGGAAGTCACAAAATTTCGCTGGAGTAATGAAATAATCGTATTACACAGCTTAAAAACGCTCTATATCATCAATATATATAAGCTTATATATATATAAATTGCAGTGAAACTATGTTTAAAAAACCATTTAAAAACAATTGTGTATCATTATTGCTACAAAACATTGTGCAGTTTGCCACTGAGAGTGTCTTGATGCAATGTGGGTTTCATGGACATTATTCACTGAATTACATTATACTGTTAAACAAGGAATATTAGTGACATTGCAAAGAACTGTTTAGATGCCTTTTAATGGTGTCTCTGGGACTTAATCAATTTTTTGTTTTCAAATGTATTGTGCATAATTATGAATCGTTGTCAACGGCCTTTGATGTCATATGACGACGTTAAAGTTTGGAATAATAATAAATGATAGGGCCTACTATGTATTTCGACGAGTCTGTATAGTTAAGGTTAAGTCGACGCCAACTGCCTTGGCTGCCGTAAGATGTCGTTAAAAACTGGAACTAATGAAGTCGGTGATAATGTAATAAGTCGAACGGTGACAATTGTTTATAATTATTTACTATCGAAGTTAACGGACTTTGATGCCATGAGACGTCGTCAAAACTGTTGAAATCTATCCAACTCGTACCCAGAATGCCAAATCATGTTGTTAAACGCTGGACAATTGAATGCTCTTTTAAACACCTTTAAAACACTTGCGATCGATAATATATAATTAGCATCTGCGCTATTTAGCCAGCTTCTGTCAGGGAAATTATGACCCTAATGAGACTTTATGATAATTATAGTAAACAAATGGCAATTAGAATATAATAGTGAAAATGGAGGTCATTATTGTAAATCTATTGTAGGTACATATTGTACTACTGATATGTTTTTACACTGGCTCTTCTTTCAGCACACGCGGTCCCATATCATCTTCGTTCTGTGCTTCTTCTACTTGGTAGTCACCTCTGTTATCTTCGCCCTTGTGTAGTTCCTTCCTAATTCCTCGGGGTCCTGTAATAATTTTCCTTTCTTATCCTTGATTGCAATGTCTTTATTTCCACCTTGTTTTTCTTGTTAGAATTTTAATCTTTTCATATACCAGGCCATGTCTTCCATTTGATTGTAGTTTCTTAGATCATTACATTGTTCTTCCCACCAATCCTCTCTTGCCTTTTCTGTTGTTTTTCTTAGTCTGTTGCTCAGTCTTCCATTATCACTCTTTTCCTTCTCTATGCTTTGATGTTTCCATTTTATTCTTTCTTCCATCTCCTGTAGCATCTCTGTCGTTACCGGTACCCATAGTTTGCGAGGAGCTGCACCCTTCTGGAATCCTACCGTCTCCACTACCGCTATTTGTTCAAATAAAAAGATTAAGAATCTCATGCACTTTAAGAGTTTCAACAAGAAACTTGTGTACATTTGAGATTTAATGTGTATGGCAACTGTATGACAATTGTACGCGTCTTCCAGCTACTATACGGCGACTGATCCTGTCTAGATGCTATACCGGAATCCTACTAAAGTTTCGAGCAACTTTGACAGAAAACAGACTCCAACCTCTTTTCTACTATCATCAGCAACCCTGGACATGTATTATATCAACTACTGCCTCCCGTGCACACCCGCTATGCCCTAGAACAGGGGTCTCCAAAGTTTTCCAGCGGGGGGCCACATTGGTGACTTTCTAAAGCTTCACGGGCCAAAACTCCGAAGAAAAACCGCGAATGAATAACTTTAAACAGACTATTCATTCCTGAGGTCTGATGCAGTGCAGAATTTCAATGCAGATATCGATAACAATGAAGATGGTTTCTCGTTAGTCCTGATTAGTGTGCAAACAGCGACATGGATTTTGGCAATATGCATGTCCGAGTACAGCGGCGTTAAAATGTTCAATTTTCCCAAATTAGTTTGTTTCTTCAAGGAGAGTTCCGCGGGCCAGATTAAAGGCCTTAGCGGGCCGGATGTGGCCCGCGGGCCGTACTTTGGAGACCCCTGCCCTAGAACCCACAATAGATTCATACCTAAAGCAAACTCTCGTAAGACATTTGTCACACGGATGCCTTATATTTAAATTTTTTAATCTATTTGATGAACTATGTACACCAAAATGCTGTTAGCAGTCGGATTTTCAATTAAGGATATACTTACTTACTTATTGTTTAATTGGCATCAGTCACCACAATACATGGATTATAGACGTTATTAACTGTATTATTTTATATTGTTAAACAATGAATACTAATTACATCGTAAACTTATAGTTTGACACCTTTAAATGGTGTCTTTCGGACGATATATGAATTCATTTTCACTACAATTTGCAATTTGGAACTATGTTTTGTAAATTGTCGTCAACGGCCTTTATATTGTTAAACAATGAATACTAATTACATCGTCTTATAGTTTGACACCACTTTCGGACGATACAATTTGCAATTTGGACTATGTTTTGTAAATCGTCAACGGCCTTTGACTCACACGACGATAAACCTTGGAATAACAATAAACTGTTGTGCATTATGTCACATGAGCAGTGAGATCGGTTCAAATTAATAATTGAACACTCTTTTAAGTGCAATATTTGCCCTATAAGAATAAACGGAAGAGCGGTTTTATATTCCCGCAGACGCAGGTAACTGAGGATGTATCATACCATAGAACTGTTCAAAATCATTTGTCGACGTCAACGACATTTACAAAGTATTCATCCGATAATTAATATTGTCTTTTAATGTTTAATGCACCTTTAATAACGACAGTATTGTACTGTATTGTACTCGCGTATAGGATAGAAAATTTGTCAAAACGCAAACATTTAACAATGAATGGGGTCGAGATTTTAATTGTTTTGGGATTAGCGGCTAATTACAGCAACAGTTTCTTTGTGGCTAAATGTTTTCCACTACGGCGGGAAACTTGCAGGGCAAATTGCTAATGAACAATGATGTTCGAAAAAAGCAGTAATATTACAGATTGTTTTGCGGATATTTGGACACCTCTTTAACGGTGATCAACATACAATAAGTAAGCTTGACCTGTTAGCGAGTTAGTTTAGAAAAAAACACATCCACTATGTTATGTTACAGGAACGGTGAGAACCAAATATTTTAACAGGGAGGAAGATAACTACTGAAAGAAAATTGGCTTGCGCAGTGCGATTGTAGGGCGCGTGGTGCATTCTGGTCTATCCAGAGGTGAAAATAACCCCTGAACGAACAAACAACAACCTATAGAATTTTAAATTACTGATCTCGTTTCACTTACCTTGTAACCGGTTGCGGCTTGTCAACCTGATTCACATTAAACGAATATATATATATATATATATATATCACGAAGTTTCCTATCTCTGCTTACCGTGTAGCTTCGCTTGGGAAGCGGAAAAACGAAATTCCATAATTCTTTGCCCTGGCATTACCACAGTTACAGGCTGCACAATAGTGCGTCATGTTACCTAACTTTCTACTCGGCTAAAATGCTTAATTTCTATTAAGGTCTTCGATTAAAACGACTTTTAACCGATGGATTTGATTAACATTGCAGATATAGGAACTCTGTGTTAGTTTACCTCTGGATAGACCAGAAGCCCTTGCGCGCCCTCTTTCGCAGTTTTGTCATTAGTAGTTCATCTTCCTCCCTGTTAAAATCTTTGGTGAGAACTGTGTAAAAATTATTTATGTCGACGTCAACGGCCTTTGTTGCCACAAGATGTCGTTAAACTCTGGATTCTGCCATCCAATCGTTCAATCTCCGCCACTACACGTGCTTTGGTAGTGCCAATTCCAAAGCCTGGAGAAAAAAGGGCTACACCAACGGCCCTGGCAGCCTCTAGATTCCGTTAAAAACTGCGGAAATAGTCGTTAGTAAAAGTAGAAATGAAAACTATGCAAAGTATTTTTCCTATAGACGTCAAAACGGCTTTTGATGCCCTAAGCTTGCGTTTAATCATTATTGGAAACCAAAAGTATAGCCTACATTGTATTGGACTGCGAGTACTATTCGCGCGAGTCAAGCCAGTCTGTTTCGATAAAATAACGAATAATCAGATACTAATTTTAGACACCCTTAAAACTTGCTACACAACACTATATATATATGGCGCGCATGTTTGTCTTGGGTTGTCTGATCGGTCCTATGTTTCTACGAGATGCTGTAATATACGAAACGAACGGTAAGAACTGTTCAAAATAATTTCTGTTGTCGTCAACAGCCTATGTTCATTCTTTCATTCATTCAGAGCATTTATATAGCGCCTCTTCATGAAGCTACTCAGAAGCGCGATGTTGCCACAAAATTTCGTTGTTTCCATCTATCGCGTGTGAAATTAGTGGGAATTATAGAAACAGCTACCATCGCCACCGCCGCCACCGCCACCGCCACCGCCACCGCCACCGCCACCACCACCACCACCACCACCACCAGCGTAGATCGGTGTAATGTGCGTTTTTTAGGTTTGCTGAAAAGGCGCTACATAACTGATTAATGATATTAGCACTGCTGCTATTGGTCACCTGCATGGTCGAGGCTTTCCAGCAGTCCGTCTTCTCGGTCCGGATGTTCCAATTGGTCCATTTCCGTTGTCTCAGGATCAGGTTCCGGAATTGGTTCCGAGTCTGGTTCCACCGTCGACAAACCTGCGCCTGGAGACGGTCATGGTAAAACCACACGAATCAAACAGATGGCAAAAAGTGCCTAAGGAGAAGGCATCTTATCATTCTAACGCGATGCGGTAACTGGGTCAACAACATTGCTCTTGCGGCGTGAGTTTATATAGCGCCGGTGTATAAACTGTTATCCCTGATTTTTGTGGTACTGTAATATGAAGGAGACTCACTGTACATTACATCACATTGCTTGTCACAGTGGCAAGACTAGGGTCATCAATGTTTGCCCCTTTCTCTTTCCGACTTTAGGGGTAACGATGGCAGTGAATGAAGGCACGTTATAGCCTTATGGAATGATTATGTTGTTGTCTCGGTTGCTATTGTCTGCTGTACAACCACTCTCTTTCGGCTGTGAGTCCCTCTGAGAAGATACATCCGGAGGGGCGCTAGGTAAATGCTCTAAATGAGAGAATTACCCGTCATTCTTGCCATTGTTATCGTGGCTATTGTTGTTGTTGCTATTATCGTAGTTATTGTTTTTACTGTTGTTTTGATTGTTGTTTTTGTCGTTGTTCTTGTCAGAGTCCGCTCGTATTCATGTAGTAGTCAACAACCAATATCAGCTTCGTAGTTGTCTTTGTTGCCATTATCATAATCGTCGTCGTCGTCGTCGTCATCATTATAGTCATATCAATCGTAATCAACATCCTCCCCAGCATCCGTTAATTTAACGCCCCACCCCCACAAAGCAACTCCTCTGTTCAATCCCCTCTCCTTTCTCTCTGAGACAAACCGATCTTGTATTGTATTGTATTGTATCTATCAATTTATATAGCGCCTCTCGCAGTGCACACCAATCAGAGGCGCTCCCAGTGCGAAAGACCCAGAGAAAAGAAAGAGGTCTTCAGACAACAAAAGGAGTCACTTAGCCCACCAGTTAATAAACAGGAACGTGTCAAAGGAGGAATAATAGTTACTGATAGTTAATACCGTATCATTCTGTGGACAACCCCTCTGACTGGACTCAGCACCCGTAAGTAAGTCGGTGCAAAGCTCTCTGAGTTGCGCTATATAAATTTTAATTTGGGATTACATTTACGAGGTGTAGGCCTACAGTAACGATTGCAGCGTCACCTTTGACTGGATGCTTGCGAGGTGATTTCGTTTTCAGCGGCCGTGGTTGGGCGCCCTTTTTGCGGACAGCAGATTCTTCTTTTCCTGCAGTAGGTGGTGGATCGGAGGATGGTTCTACCGCTTTCTCCTCCCCTCCAGCTGGTTGAGATTCTGGTAGACCTTCGGCAAGTTTACCATCCAGAGATGTTTGGATCTGATGTGATTTTACTGGAACCCCATCGCTGTCAACTGAATCTTGTATCTGGCCTGATGTTGACCGTCGTCCTTTTTTACTCCTCGGTTTCTTCTTTGCCCTGAAACGACGATCCCACGGCTTCGTAACGTAATATGATCGTATATATACCTACATATATGTGTGTATAAAAGTAAGTAAGTAAGTAAGTAAGTTTATCCAACTGCATAGCCGCACTTTGGCTTACATAAAATTACACATTATAAAGCATTCTTGTTAAAAATGTTTTTCTCATTAAGTTGTCAGTCTGTGGAACAATTCGGTCATGCGGTCTGGGACGCCTGGAATAGGGGATCATCTTTACACAGGAGGGAGGAGCGGGTTCAGAACATTGCCCGGGTCCGCCAAGGCAGCAGTAAAGAGGTTCCCATCTGCCGTTCTATACAGATGTTCTAATGTTGGGTTACCCTCTGGTATAGGTAGCTTAGTCGGACCAGACGGTCCATCACGGACTGTAGTGCGATGTGTGTGTGTGTGTGTGTGTTTGTGACACTGATGTGACGCCAGAGGTGAAGACTTCTTAAGGAATATAGGAAGGTATCGATTCGGCAATATATCCAGTTGATTTTGAAGTTAAACGTTGCCTCCCAATTGATCATGTAGGACTAGTGTCTACTAAATTTCTAAATCAAAAACGGTCATTATAAAACTGGAAAAATACTATTGAAATTAGTCGTAATACTAATAACAGTACTGAGGACAACTGTAGTTGTTAAATGAATAGTTTACCACTAATAGAACCCAAACACGACTACAAGAAAACTGTCCTTTTCAGCCGTGCTGGGGTAGGGAGCGCTTCTGAGTAGTAACCTTGAAGAGGCGCTATATAAATCTTCGTAATGAATGAATGAAGAGAAGCATAAGGGGTTCTGCTTCTTGTAATAGTCGCGTTTACGTTCTATTAGTACTAAATAGAGTTTATTTAGACACTTACCCACGTAGATCTCCGACATTAGGCTCTAAAGAACAACATTAACACAGATAATTCAGTCACTTCTATTGTATTTTCGTTTATTCAAAACTGGCTGTCATAACGCAGCCAACGTCTACGCTCTGACTGGGTGCGGATTGCTTATTTGCTATACAGTGCAGCTCACGCCTTGCAACGCGGAGAGTACGGGGAGTAGGACTGAGCTACGGGTGCAAGTCTCTCCTGAGAGGCTGAGACGGTTACTGTTTGGGATGGAACGATTTATGAATAGATGGATGGATGGATAGATGGATTAGTGGAAGGAAGGAAGGAAGGAAGGATGGGTTTATGAACGGATGGATAATAATAATATAATAATAATAACGACAATTTATATGGCGCCGTAACGCGGCCACACCGCTACAAGGGCGCCTCACATACAACTAATCAGCAGGATACGCTTTGGCAAACAAATAAGTTTTGAGTTTTGATTTGAAGGCGTCTACTGAGTCGGCCAATCTGATGACAGGTGGAAGACTGTTCCAGCATCTGGGACCAGTGGCCGAGAATGTATGATCGCCAAAGCGCGTCCTCATCCTCCGTAAGCGGAGGTCGGTCTTCTATATAGCGATCTAAGTCGCAGCCCAGACGCGAAGGAATGAGTTTCTGCGCAATAGTCGTGGATGGATGAGTGGATGGTTGTGTGGATGAACGGAGGGATGTGTGGATGAATGGATGGATGCATAGATGAATTGCTGCCTGGATGGATGGATTGGTTGAAGGATGGATGAATAGATTGATAGAAGGAAGGATGAAGCGATTAAAGGATGGATGGATGTGTGGATGAGTGGATGTAATATACTCAAGGGCACTGACCAATATCAGCTGCAGTTTCAGAGGTGACCGTTTGACCTTCAGACTGCTTTACGGAGGTGACCTTTTGACCTCCAGACTGCGTTACAGTGGTGACCTTTTGACCTGCAGAGTGCTTGCCAGAGGTGACCTTCTGACCCTCAGAGTGCCTGGCAGAGGTGACCTTTTGACCTTCAGAGTGCCTGGCAGAGGCGACCTTTTGACCTTTCGACTGCTCCACATTTTCAGAGGACTGTCTACAGCGAATCGAAAAAATATACGTTTGTATACAAACCGTGAAATTTGAATATAATTGTAATTGTAATTAGCAACTTCTATTGCGCCGGCGCCTAATGCACAAGGCATCAACCGATGGCACGTCAAAACCAAGCCATAATCAGGTCGATATCAATACCCAGATCAGTCCGTAAGACATTATACTAAAGCTGCAGAGTATAATGCACTTTTCGACACCTCTGAAACGGTTCTCATCGACTCTATATTAGAGAAGATCGCCTAATTTTCAAGCAAATCACTGTAAATGGGGTTGGTCTGATTGATTTACTTGCCGAGTTGAACTGAACTACCGCTCTGCTCAGGTGGTAATTCTAATTGTAATTAGGAACTTCTATTGCACCGGTGCCTAATAGGGTTGCCAGGTTGTGTTCAGGAAATTACCGGACAATTGCGAGCGCGTTACAAGAGTCTGGGGCGGTGTCCCCAGAGTGGCACAAGGGCGTTGAAAACCTCTGGTCAGGGCCCTCAGGGGGTTAGAGGGGCGAAGCCCTCTGACTCTGAGGCTGACCAAAGATAACGAAACAGAAGTAAAACTTGTAAAGTTAGCGAATTAATTTAAAAAAGTTAAAACAGCTGTCAAATCAATCATTGACAATGAACGATTGATTCCTTGTCAATCAATCAATCAACATATTTTATTGTTCACCATAACAGTTCAAACATAAAGGTAGACAGTCTTGTACATTCAGTGACAATGGGTAAACCCAAAAGAACCAAAGGTTCCACTAACAGGGTTACCTAATACAAATAGTCATTACACAATCATACTTTCCAGTTCATCATCTTATGCTATACATGTTGACTTTTTGATAATAATTTTTGTGTCCATGATAAGAAGTCCAAATTAAGTTATTCATTCAAGACCAAAAAAACTGTGAATGTAATAGGGCCTATCTGGCAACTCACATGTTCGGAAGTGTTCAACTTCAAATCGTCAAGGCAGCTGCACCCTACCACCCTTGCGAATGTACTTAAAGTCCGACTGTGCAGCTCTGATCAAACGTTTGTGTCTAATGAAGAGGTCTCTGGACTCTGTAGGCCTACAGCTGCATTTTATGTTAAAGAAGATGCTCAATTCACTGCGTACTGATGTAGGCTCGAGTCGCTGTTTTCACGTGGCACTTCATCGTCCACATTACCTGCGTCAGAATCGTAGCGCTCTTCAGCCACTGAATTTGACCCTGAGCTAGCAGTATTCATGGCGCGCCTGTACGCTGTTGACTACAGTAGTAGGCCTACTTAAAGTAAATAGGCTTAAATAGGCTTCAAATTTTATATGCCTATGCACTAGAAATTTGATATACCGGTATACAGTACTACAAACTCTTGAAGCATGAGCTGTATGCCAGGCCGGGTGTGTCCCAATCATCCCAATGTGATGATGGATATGCCTCGGATGGAGTATCATATCTAGGATGAGCCTGGATGACTCATTGACTGTAGCCAGAGAGAGAGAGAGAGAGAGAGAGAGAGAGAGAGAGAGAGAGAGAGAGAGCACAGAGACAGAGAGAGAGAGAGAGAGAGAGAGAGAGAGAGAGAGAGAGAGAGAGAGAGAGAGAGAGAGAGAGAGAGAGAGAGAATCTTCCATGGCCTGTCGATGCTGTATGTCTACCCACTTGATTAATAATATCCAGATGTTCATGGTCTACCCCATCCAGCCCCTCCGTACTTCATACCTTACATAGGTTAAGATAGAGAGAACAGCAATACTTGGAGAAGCACATTATTGGGGTTAAGAAATAAACTAAACCTCGGTCATGCGACATGGTGGCGCGTTGGATAACAGCTGGCGTAGAGAGCGAGAGGTACCGAGTTCGAGCCCCGTAGGGCGGATATGCTTTGTAGGCTGCTATTAGCGCCGTGTATTGCAGGCTGTCTGTTCTTTTAGTAGTTAACTAGTTAAGATTGTTTCAATTGCATAACATGTAAATGTACAGCGCAGTGCGTTTGTCAGGCGCTTATTAAAGAAAAGATATTATTATTATGCCAGGCCCGTCAGGCTCGTTCTGGCAGCCCACAATGACGGGCGGGTCTTTATTACCGGACACCGCCCTGTCCGGTAACGTCTGAAATTTCTGATCGGACAAATTATCTAAATACCGGACTGTCCGGTCCATTACCGGACATCTGGCAACCCTAGTGCCTAATAAACAAGGCATCAACTGATGGCGCTCCAAAACCAAGCCTTAATCAATATGCAGAAGATCAGAATAATAAATGCAGCATTACAGACTCGGAGATATACTTGGGTTCTAACTGGTGGCCGAGTATCACGTCATGGCATATATTGCTACTCTATTCTATTTTGCTCTATTCTACTCTAATCTGTTCTATTCTATTTGCTTCTGCTCTGTTATGTTCTATTCTACTCCATTATGTTCCATTCTGTTCTACTCTATTCCATTCGGTTTTATTCTGTTCTAATCTGCTCTAGTCTGTTTTATTCTGCTCTTTTCTATTCTGTTCTGATCTGCCCTGTTCTGTTCTGTTCTATTCTATTCCATTCTATTCCAGTAAAAATGCGCATTTACCTGGATTTATTGGCTGTATCGTGACCTTTCGTCTGCTTCGACTCCTGACCCAAAAGATCAACTGGAGTGGCTGCAAGACAGCAACAGAAACCGACAAGATGTAATATTGTAGCAGTAAATGTACGGGTTTTTATATTGCGCCCGTATCATCTCGACCAGATTCATTTTCAACGAATTGAGCGGGTGTGATCCTGCATCCCATGATGTCGGTTTGAATGGATACCCCGCCATTTTAGGTCCTCGTGTACGGAACACATTCAGGCACGTTGCACACCTTTTAAATGCTTGCCGTTGCTCTTATATTAAAGGTCAATTGCGTTTAGGATAATGTACTCATGAGATATAAAGATGACCTTGGGTAATTAAAATTATATCGACGTGAACAGAATGGCAGCTACGATAGTTGACAGCATAAAGTAGAATAGGCTTAGCTTTGTACTCCCATTGATATTTTGTGTATAGATTAAATAAAATTTGGGTTCTACACGTTTTTCTACAGCGACCGTATGGACTCGACCCTGCTCTGTTTTCAAATTATAATTATTATTATTATTATTATTATTATTATTATTATTATTATTATTATTATTATTGTTATTATTATTATTATTATTATTATTATTATTATTATTATTATTATTATTATTTTTATTATTATTATTATTATTATTATTATTATTATTATTATTATTATTATTATTATTATTATTATTATTTTTTTTACCCGAGGTATATATGATCCCTCAGGTTCTTAGAAACTAACTGGAGAGTAAAACCATTCTGGAACTAACAAGCCTCATCCCCACTGAAGTCCAAAAACGTGCCCCTAAAAGCCACGGCATTATATCGCTGAGTGCAGATGGAAAGGCGCTGGATTATTATTATTATTACTTATTATTATTATTAAAGGAAATTTTATATACCGCCTATTCAGGGTAGACTACTAAGAAGCGCTCCCGGCCCAATCCCGGCTAAATAGGACAGTTTTAAGAATTTTAAAGAACAAAGTAGAGTGGCGCCTGGGCAGGGCGGCGCTGGCCGGGGGGGTCCTGGGGTCCGGACCCCCCCAGCTGTCGTTCAGACCATTTCTCCAATTCGTGTAAATCCGAATAGATTTTTTTGGTGGGGGTGGGGGTCTGGTTTCGCTGACAGCCTTGCAACTAATGTCATGACTTTGTAACTCTTTCCAATATATTAAATTACTATTATGCTTATCACTATTTATTAGGTCTACTCAAATTCTTTAAATTATATTTAACTTACTTACTAAACCTCTCTGCACTGCGTGCTTATGATTGGTACGTCATTGGTCCGTGTGTACAGTGTTGACTCTTAGTGAAAATAATAACAATAATAATTTTTATGGCATCATTAAATAGAAATCCGCTTACTGAACTGGTTGATGATATTGATTATGTACTTCATTGTGGATCAAATCAGCCCAAAGGATTAGTATTTAAAGCAACTACTGTTCTTGTTGCTGGGCGCCACTATAAGAGAGACAAAAACTTATAAGCAATAGTTAAATATCTTTTAAACTTGTCACGACACATATTGATGTTTGATGTTTTCTTCTGTTTCAATGTTTTAACTGGATGTTTACAAAATCAAATTAATTAAGATAAAATAGTAATTACATGTTTGCAAATTTTTTGACCAAGTCAACGTAACAACTAACAAATCAAGTTCATTTTTAAGCTATAAATGTTTAGTTCAGAGTGGCTAAAATGAGCTCCATATGGCAACATTATACTCCAAAAAGCGTTGGCGGCTGGGGCGCCCCAGACCCCGCTGGGGAGCTTACGACGCTCCCCCAGACCCCTAATCGTGGGCAGCTTCGCGCCTTCGGCGCTCGCAGTGCCTCGCACTCGGGCTCCTGCCACGCAGCTTGTAAGTTAATTTCATTTTCGTGGACCCCCCAGAACTAAAAACCCAGCGCCGCCCCTGCGCCTGGGCACTAAGCGCAGTGTAACAGGGAGGCCACTCCAGGTCGTATGACCAGCTACTGTAAAGACCGGCGCTGCTTAATAGCAGTCCGCGAGTGGGGAACCAGAAGGTCAGCTTGGTCCGCCGACCACAGAGTGGATCGACCCTGGACACCCGAGGTGGAACAACAGAGCTCCCACAGATACGGGGAGCCAGTCCCATCAAACTAACGCTGTGGGCAATCTGCTGTGGGAAAGGGAGCCAATCAGCCAATACAGGACATCCCGCATGTACTCAGAAACATGGCCAAATGTTGGGATAATTTTATGACCAATAGGTCGTTCCGCCGTGCGAAGGACCCGTTCCAGACACGCAATCTGATCAGGTGGAAGTCCATCGTAGAGGGCGCTACAGTAGTCAAGGCGGTAAAGGACGAAAGAGTGGACGAGGGTAGAGGCGGCATCAAAGGTCAGAGAGCGAGATACCACCCTGAGCTGGCGTAACTGGTAATAACAGTCAAGACATAACAAATTTATGTGCCTAGTGAAATAGCATAAAGAATTAGATCATTCACCACCGCTGCCCGTTTGAATGGGTGCCACGCTATTTAAGGTAGGCCTACTATAGAGCGACCGTATGGCGTAGACCCTGTTCATTTTTCAATTAATTAAACGGGTAAGATCCTTCACCACCTTTGCGTGTTTGACTGGTGCAACGCCTTTTTTTGTCCCAGTGTGCGCTCCGCATAAATCAACGGTGCACACCTTTTAAACGTTCGCCATAGCCTTTATATTAATTCTCAACTGCGTTTAATCGGCAGATGTGCCGCTCTCACCGTACGCTATAACTTAGGAAATTGAATATCGACGTGAACAGCAATGGCAGCTACGATAGTTGCCAATATAAAGTCAAATCGTAGCTTAAGGTAATAACTGGCACTGACGTTTGTGTATAGACTAAAGTAAATGTGGGCTCTAGAGGTTTTTCTACAGCGACCGTATGGCATCGACCCTGCTCATTTTGCTATGAATTGATCGGGTGAGATCCTTCACCACCGCTCTCTGTCTTAACGGGTACCACGCCATTTAAGGTCCCCGTATATATGAACCGTGCTATAGGGACCGTATGACCTTGACTCTGCTTATGTTTCAGTAGATTGATGGAGAGGGAGATACTTCACCCGCCACTGCCCGTTTGGATAGATGCTACGCCTTATAAGGTTCCCGTGCACGGAACACAGAAGGATACACCATTTAAACGCTTGCCAGTTGCCAATGCTCCTATATAAAACATCAATGTAAACGCTTGCTTGCTCGTTTACTGTTTAACGCCCACTTGTGGTAACACAGACCATTAGCGTCGCCCTCCTCCTTTATCCAGGCTTGGGACTGGCACTGTCAGAATACAAACAGTGGCGGAGTTCAATGTCAACGCAGTTTTGACATAATAATTGTAGGACTGGTTTGATACGCTTAAAAGTGTCTAACTAAACCATTGTATTGTTTAGCGTGTTTCTCCTTTCTTTTAACACAGTTATTTCAAACGTACAATCAAAGTTCTTATCAATACAGCTCAACTGTAACTTCTAACATACAGCTCTCTACTGCATTAAAACATCTACTACACTGTATTGTTCAAATTCACTGTCATCAGCAGTTTCTAAGTTTGGCGCGCTAACTGCACGTGTAAAACAATCTACCGTCAGCCAATGTTTAGGCTACTTTAGGCCAAGCGCCCACGAGCCGACAGCGCAACTAAGGCCTAAGACTAAAACGCTTAACAATCGATACACATTATTATATATATATCAACCTAAAGAACACCTGTGCTCATTATATATGCAAAACATTTGTTCACATTACCTCCTTCCCTTTCTTTGGATTGAGCAAATTAAACTTAAAAATTTGCGAAATCATCATGTACTAAATTATGCAATAAACTTAATACTATACAATACAGTAAAATAAACAATCTTATAATCTAGATAAACAATCTGCTACAACATTTAATCGTCCTTTCTTATAATTAACTTCTACATCAAAAGTTTGCAGTGCTAAAGCCCAACGCACCAGTTTAGCAGACTTAGACATAGATTCAGTCAGATAAGTTAAAGGATTGTGATCGGTAAAGATGTGAACTTTAGATCCAATTATTATCTCTTTCAACTTATTTAGAGCCCAAACAATAGCATAGGCTTCTTTCTCTACAGTTGCCCATCTCTTCTGGGTGTCAGTCAATTTCTGACTTATAAATGATACAGGGCGTTCTATTCCCTTATCATCCATCTGTGTTAAAACAGCTCCTACTGCAAAATCACTACTATCGCAGTACAAATTAAAAGGTTTTCCAACATCAAAAACATATAAAACAACTTTAGAGCGTACAGCATCTTTAAGTAAATTAAATGCCTGTTGATGTCTATCAGTCCAATCAATCTTATCTGGAACATGTTTGCTTGTCAAATCAGATAGAGGCTTCGCAATCTGTGCGAAATCTTTGATAAACTGTCGATAGTAACCAAAAAATCCCAGCAATTGCTTAACTTGTTTCTTCGTTTCTGGGGTTTTCAAATTAATTAAACTTTCAATTCTATCTGGATTCATTTGAATCGTTCCAGAACCAACCACATGACCGATGAACTTTACCTCACTCTTACCAAAGATACATTTCTTTAAGTTCAGAGTAATGTTATGCAGTCTCATTTGCATTAAATATGCATCTAAATGCTGTAAATGAATCTTCCAATCATCTGAATGCACAGCAATGTCATCTACATAGGGCTCAGCAAATTCATTTATAGGCTGTAAAACCATGTTAATTGCTTTAACAAATGTTCTTCCTGAGTTGATCATTCCGAACGGAACACGAGTAAACTCGTACAGTCCATTGTGAGTAACAAAAGCAGTTTTCCATTGATCAGTTTGCTTAACAGGACAAGTCCAGTAAGCACTTCGACAATCAAAAATCGAGATCACATTTGATTTTCCAACTTTGTGCAACACGTCTTTTACAATCGGCATCGGATATTTACAATCCACAGTGAACGAGTTAATGTATCTGTAGTCGCAGGCAAGTCTCAGAGAACCGTCTTTCTTTTTAACAATTACCAGCGGACTTGCCATTCTGCTCGAAGATGGTTTTATAATGTTGGCTTGAAGCATTTCTTTAATTTGTCGTTCAACTTCTGCTCGATAGATGAGTGGAATACGGTAAGCCATAAATTCTTTTTCACGAAATTCCGGTTTCAGTTCAATTTCATGTTCAACCAATGTACATAATCCAGGCTTTTCAGAAAATCGATCAGAATATTTGTTCAGTACTTCCAGCAATTGTTTTTGTTGAGATAATGTTAAATGACTAATCTGTTCAGGATCAAGATTCAGTGAATTCTTTTCATCTTGCAAGTCATTCTTCGTCAACAACTCAACCACTGAACCAAAGTCTTCATCTTCTTCAACGATTAGTCCACAACTCATTGCTCTTGTAATGTACTTTCTGATTTTATTTGCGTGAATTATCTTTCGACAATCGTCACCCATATCAATCAAATAAGAGTACTTGGACCTTCGTTGTATAACAGTACATGGACCATGCCATCGTGAAATCAGTTTATTTGTTGACGTCGGATACAACACAATAACTTTTTCACCCGGTTCAAATTCTTTATGTTTCGCTCTTTTGTTGTATTGATTCGTATACTGTAATTGCTTCTCTCGTGAATATGATTCTGCAAACAGTAATGCTTTTTCCATATTTGCTTTCATGTCTTTCAAGTACTTTTCTGGTTGGATTCCAATATGAGGTGGTAAATTAATTTCTCTTGTCCAACTTTCTTTTAAAATTGCCAATGGTCCACGCGGAATCTTTCCATACACCAACATATAAGGAGCAATTCCAGTAGTTGCATTCGGTACTTCTCGTAATGCCCACACTGTAAACGGAATTACTTTGTGCCATTGCCTTGGATTGTCAACAATTACATGATGGATCATTTTCTTGAATGTTTGATTCCATCTTTCTACTAGTCCAGCTGCCTCTGGATGACCTGGCGTGTCAAATCTTGGACTACAACCCATTAAATTCAGAAATTCTCTTGTCAGACTCGCAGTAAAATTTGTTCCTTGGTCACTTGTGATCACTGAAGGTACACCAACGTTCATGAACAACTCCATCAAAGCATCACATACAGCTTTCGCAGTTAATGATTTCAACAGAAACACTGTAGGCCATCTGGTGCAAGAATCGACAATACATAAACAGTACTTGTGACCTGCAGCAGATGCTGGCTCGATTGGTCCTACACAATCCATTGTAATTCTTCTAAAGGCCACATCTTCTCTTGGAATTGGAGTGATAGGAACCCTGTCCATCACCAAACTTCTTGCCTTTAATTGACATTTCTCACATGATTTGCAAAATTTCACTATATCTCTTCTCATCTTTGGCCACGTAAAAGACAACTTTATTCGTTCTCTAGTTTTCTCTTCTCCAAGATGTCCTCCAAATACTGATTCGTGAGCCAACTCCATCACTTTCATTCGTCGCTCTTTTGGTAACACCAATTGATATATCGTTTGCTCTAATATTCGATATCTCTTGTACAGTAAGCCATTTACCACGCAGAATTCAGATTCTTTATCTGGCGCTAAATTCCACCATGCTTTCAATGATTCGTCTTGTCTCTGCTGTTCTTCGAATTTCTTTGCGTCTGCAATCTGCATCTGTTGTTCTTCGTCTTTCTCATTTTCTTCAAACAAATCTCCTATCGCCACATCACAATCATTATCCTCTTTCGTTTCATTTAGATTACCATTCTTGCATGCAGCCATCTCTTGTTCACTCATCTCTGCTGTTATACCGTCTTGCATTAAACTTTGTTGATCATCGCTTTCGTTTTCCTCTTCACTTGAACTTTCAGTTTCACTTTCCTCTTCGACATCTACCACTTTCTTTCGCTGACTCTGCAATCTCGTCGTTACATTCGCTTGCACATCTCCTTGTATCATTTTCACTTGTGGCACGGCTTTAAGTTCTGCAATGATTTCTGGATGCAACAAGAATCTTTCTGTGCTTCCCATTTTTGCAATACTAGCACACATCAATGTTACATAAGGTGTAAGTGAACATTTGACTTTATGCGGAATTACCTCTTCTTCCACATCGTTACAACACAGCCTTACATCAACTTTCACCAACTTTGCAGGAATGGCATCTCCTGCCACGCATTGTAAGTTCACTTTTCCAATCTGCTCCACCTTCATGCCTTCCAGTAATTCTTCACTAATCACCGGAACCTCTGCTCCAGAATCAATCAGTGCTTTTACTTTCACTGGTTCTTTTCCTGCTGTTCCACGAATTTCTACCTCGACGTACTGTAATAACACTTTCTTCAATGCTGTACTTTCATCTCTTCCAACCATTTCTTTCTGCATTCCATTGTGCAATAGAATTTCTTTCTGAATATCAGGTGAAAGGTGACATTTCATCACTGACTTTACTTCAGTTTCATTGTTCTGATGTTCTGTGGCTTGACTTTCTGAATTGTCAACCACTTGAATTCGATTCACCCTCGAATTTTCTTGTTTTCCATAATTTGAGGTTGTAACAGGAACTGGACAGAATTTCATCAAATGCCTGTCTGATCCGCAGTTATGACAACGTTTCACCACTGCACCTCGTTGTTCGATGCTTTCTTTTCTTTTATATGGAGTAAACGATGCATTGCCTTCTCTCGCGACAAACCTTGGTGGTGACTTGTTATATACCGGACGTTGTCTGGTCATCATCGACTCTCTATTCTCGTGAACAACCGGAGAATTTGGTTTCACTTCTGCACCTCTGAACTGATTTCCTGTTTCTTGATTGCTCTTCCAATGAAAACCAAAATTTGGAGTGAACTGTTGATTTCTTTTTACATTGGGTACAAAACCAAAACTTGTCTTATTCGGAATTGCCAAACCAATTCTATTATTCACATGAATGTCCGCTAGGTCTGCCACAACACTAGCTTCGTAACAATCAGTTCCTTCCTTCGACAATACAAACTGTAGTGGACCTGGTGGTAGTGATTCTTTCAACTTATCCGCCACTAATAAATCAAACAGCTTCTCAAAATTCTTTTCCACTTTGCGACTTTTCACATAATAGTTCAACAAGTTCTTCAGCCTAGCTGTAAACATTGTATACGTTTCTTCAGCTGTCTTCTTCGCATCAATAAACTTCGATCTGTACTCTCTCGGTGTCAACTTGAATTCTTTTAACAAGTGCTGTTTCACGACTTGATAATCGTCTAAATCATCGAATGACAATCTGTTTAGAACAGTTCTAGCTTTCGGAGTCATCAATGGCAATAGTAACTTCACCCAGAATTGTTCTTGCACGTTGAAACTACGAAACGCATTCTCAACCGTTTCGAAATATAATGGCACCTCCATCATATCGTTTGGCATTTTAGGTAACACGTGTTTCATGGCATCACCAATTTTCTTTATTTTCGAAACCATCGTTTCACTTTCTTCCTGTTTCCTTTTCTGTTCTTCTCGTTCTTCTTGCCTTCTTTGTTCTTGTGCTTCTCTATTTTGTTTCTCCTCTTTGAGTTGTGCTTCTTTTAATGCTATTTTTTGTTGTTCCAACTTTAAACGTTCTTGTCTTTCCGCTTCCGCCTTCTCCATGCTTTCTTTCTGTAATTTCAGTTCTTCTTGTCTAACCTCTTCTGCTCGCTCCAACTCTGAAATTCGTACTTTTTCCTTTTCTTCTTCACGTAGTCTCTTCTCTTCAATCTGTTGCTGACGTATCTCTTCGTCACTTTTCCGCGCCTTTTCAAATTCAATCATCTGCTCTAATCTTCTCCTTTCAGCATCTTCTCTATCTTTTCTCAATTGCTCTAATTGAATTTCAAATTGCTGCCTTTGCAATTCTTCTTTCTCTCTTTGAAGACGTAATTCTTCCTGTCGTCTTCTGCTTTCTCTTCATTCTCTGCTTTCTCTTCTTTCTCTCTCTGAAGACGTAATTCTTCTCTGTCGTATTTCTCTTCTCTTCTTGTCTGACACGCTCTGCTTCTTCTCTTCGTTTCTCCTCTCTTTCTTTCTCTTCTTGTCTTCGTTTCTCCTCTCTTTCTTCTTTCATCATCATCCACTGCATCATCATCTCCATAGACATAAGTCCAGGCGGTTTCTCAGTAACCTTTTCCACAGCACCGCCGACAGCACCTTCTTCTTCCTCTGCTTCTTCTTTAAGCCAGACTTCAGCTAACGCTTCTAGCATGTCTTCACGTGACATATCTTCCAGTTTCTCTTCTTCAAAACCAGCCTTTAACAAGCGCTGTTTTAATCTTTCAGAAGACATCTTCTTCAGTTCTGCTTGTTTCTTGACACTTAATTTCTCCATCTTACTTCTTTACTTCAGTGCTGTCCTTTCTGGAAAACACGAGTTTTCTTTTGTGTTTGAAGTATTGGGGATTGTTCTTTGTTTGATAACAACCAACTTTTATACCTTTGTCGTTGAGGCTTTCGTTGTCGTAGATTTACCAGTGATTTGAATGCGTATTCACCAGTCGACGTTGTTTCAAATCTCCGACGTTGTTTCGAATCTCCAGACGTTGTTTCGAATCCCAGACGTTGTTTCGAATCCCAGACGTTGTTTCGAATCCTACCGCTGCTGCCACCAAATATGTCACCAACTCTTTTCTTTCTTAGTTGTGACCTACCTCAAGAACTTTCCTTATCTCTACATATAAATTGCTCAACGACTTCTAACTGTTTAAGAATTAAATTGACACAGTTCTTTGAATGTTTCTCCTTTCTTTTAACACAGTTATTTCAAACGTACAATCAAAGTTCTTATCAATACAGCTCAACTGTAACTTCTAACATACAGCTCTCTACTGCATTAAAACATCTACACTGTATTGTTCAAATTCACTGTCATCAGCAGTTTCTAAGTTTGGCGCGCTAACTGCACGTGTAAAACAATCTACCGTCAGCCAATGTTTAGGCTACTTTAGGCCAAGCGCCCACGAGCCGACAGCGCAACTAAGGCCTAAGACTAAAACGCTTAACAATCGATACACATTATATATATATATCAACCTAAAGAACACCTGTGCTCATTATATATGCAAAACATTTGTTCACAGTTTTCTTTATCTTTTTTCCGTCTTGGATTCTATTTCTGAAAGGATATTGACGACTTTAAAGTTTTTGACGTATTTAAGTTCATTTTCGAATAATGTTTTTCATCAGAATTCTTTCTCTTTTCTTATCTTTGCTTCTTTTCTGACAGGAAGTTGCAACGATGAAATTTGACAGGTGGTTGTTCTTTTTTTCTCCTTTTTTTCCTTCTTTTTTTGATATTAAAAAGAAACAAAATTAATCTTCTAGCCGTACAGGCTTTTCATTAATTTTTTTGGCGACCATATAGGCTCTATTAATAACTGTTTTCTCCTCAATTTTAATCTAATTCTTATTCTTAATTACAATATTTGCAGAGCATCACATCTATCTCTCTAAATTAACATCAAGCTATCAATTTTACATTTACAATCAATCAATGTTCAATATTCTTAGTCCATCAAGAATAGTACAAACAGATTCAATAATCAATATCAACATGACAATCAAAGCATCAATATTATTAAATGTTGATTTTATCAATTACAATTAACTCAAAATGAATCCTATACATAAACATTTTCAAACTAGTTTTAAGTAATAACTAAAGACCAAGAATATTAAAAACATTGTTAAGCATCAGTTCTATCCAATAAAAAAAAAACACATTCAAATTAGAAAACCATACATTTCTCACCATAAACAAACCAATTCA
>JACEVL010000919.1:1082500-1125000 GCA_020284085.1 Aporrectodea caliginosa
CACATCTATGCATACATAAATAAATACAGAAAAACATACTTACTTACTTATATACATACAAAAATGAAAATGCACGTTTTCAGTGAATTGATCGGGTGAATTCCTTCGCCACTGCTGTCCATTTGAATGGGGTCACGCCTTTTTAATTCGAAGTGTACGGAACACATATGCATGCACGACGCACACCTTTTAAACGCTTGCCATCGCTTCTATAAAGCATTTAATTCTCAACTTCGTTGAACTAGAAGGTTTGCGCTGCATTAAAATACCGACGTCAACAGTAACGGCGACTATTATTACAGTTGCCAACATGAAGTATACAATAATAGCTAACAAACGATATTATTTTTGTGTATAGATTAAAGTAAATGTGGGCCCTACACGTTTTTCTACAGCGACCTTATGACCTCGACCCTATTCATTTTTCAGTGAATTGATCGGGTGAGATCCTTCACCACCGCTGCCCGTTTGAATGGATGCAACGCCCTTTTTAATCCCAGTGTACGGATCGCTTACATGCAGGCCCGCCGAGAGGGGGGGGGCAAAAACCCAGGGGCCCGGCGACTTTTAGGGGCCCGGGCTGGGCCCAGCAATCAACTTATGACAAATATTATAATCAGTTATACAAAGTTTATGATTTATGCCTTTTCAAATATAATATTACGGACACTTAAGTACAATAGTTGCATATACAAATATAATTTTGAAGGGTTATACCCGCACTATTATTATTTCAGTTTTTTATTTTAAATTTTTCATAAAGTCTAAGGATAGTTAGGGGCCCGTGGCTGCTCTGCCTAGGGGCCCGGAATTTCTGTAGGCAGCCCTGCTTACATGCAGAGTCCACACCTTTTAAATGCTCGCCATCGCTCCTATATTAATTCTCAACCGCGTTAGACGGTAGATTAATTGTAAAAATAAAGACAGTATACTTTGGCTAATTAAATATCGACGTCAACAGCAATGGCATCTACGATAGTTGCCAACATAATTATAGTAAAATAGTAACTTAACGTAGTACTAGCATTGACATTTTGTGTATAGATTACAGTTATTGTGGGCCTATTCACGGTTTTCAACAGAAACCTATGGCCTCGACCCTGCTCGTTTTTCAATGAATTGATCGGGTGAGGTCCTTCAACACAGCTGCCCGATTGGTGGGGTACCGCACCATGTAAGTCCCGTGTACACACCCTGCTTCCCGATATTCAAATCTCTTAAATAAGCCACAATCGGTATGCGAACCGGTGGTCACACGTACAGGAACGCATGGGACGTAAGCTCCTACCAATAAAGCTAACCGTACCATACATTGCAACATTATTTGTGAAAGGGATGAGATCCTTATTTCCATTATCCGTAGATGATACTACTTCCCAACCAGATATCGAACCCCCAACCTGTAATCCAGCCAATCCTCTGATTTTCGATGACGAGTAGGATCTGACTGTGTCCTGTGATTTCGCCGAAGGAACCCTGGAGACGGCGCTCTCATCGACCTGAAACTATTCATTCAATAAGGCATTCTGTCCATTGGTTGAATGATTGATTGATTGGTTTGTTTATTTGTTGATAGTTAAACGAGGGGTCACTGCAGCGTTGAACTAACAACTGTGTCGTATGACCCGTATCTGACGCAGATGGATGGATGGATGGATGGATAGATAGATATATACACAGATAGACAGACAGATAGACAGACAGACAGACAGACAGACAGATAGATAGACAGACAGATGAATGGATGGATGGAAGGATGGATGGATGGATGGATGGATGGATGAATGGATGGATGAATGGATGGATATAGATTGATTGAATGGATTTTGATTAAATGATCAATAGTTACAGATGAGACTCCATACTAGAACCACGTGTACCTCAAAGACCTGAAGGCGGGTTGACTGAGATGATTCCGTTTTCTCTAGCTCCTTTTCCGCCATTTTCACCGGCCTTTATTTCGAACGGGACTCGTTATTTAAACAGTCAACGTGTCCTAGAATCCATCATTATATCCAACCGCAAACGACAATACAAATGTCGCTATAAAACGTTTAAAAGCGACTTGCTTCAAACTTTGTTTCTATTCAAAACGCTACGCTTGACTTCGTTTATTGACAAAGCAACTTTGTCTCACGCTGTAGGGGAAAATATTGAAATGCGTTGTCATAGCGATATCCTGCATGATAAAATTTAATTTGCTAGGGAGGTATAATAATAATAATTATTATGTAAATGATGCAACGAATTATGACGTAATAATCGTATGTTTTTGTCACTACAGCGACTGTATCGAGCTGGGTCTCCGATGGTTCGATCACTGATTTGAATAATTGATTGATTGATTGAGTGACTGACTGAGTGATTGATTGACTGAGTGAATGATTGATTAACTCATTGATTGAGTGAATGATTGAGTGAATGATTGATTGATTATTGATTCAGATTTGGATCTATGAAGCTTTTTCAAATGCTTTAAAAGTCCTCTGTGGTTGGATCCTCTGCCTCCTCTCTCTGGTCTCTCTCTGGCAACCGGACTCGGACCTACACTGAACATCGATCTCTGGACAACCCTACCGATACGACTCAGCGCTCGTGAATAAGCTGGTGCCCCGCGCTTCGCTTTCGAGTAGCGCGTTTGAAATGTGGAGTTTACGATTACGATTACGATAGCAGAAACCAATCTGCAGCACAATAGGTGCTAAATAAATTTGGAATTTACGATTACGATTACTGATCGAAGTCTCTGAATCAACGTATCTGGATTCTTAAAACCTTATTCAGCTGCCTCATGAGTCTTAGATGCTTCGAAGACTGATTTATTGATTCGTAATCGGTTTATTTAAAGCTCATTCGAATGTCTTAGAAATCGTCGATGGTTTGATCGAATTGATCGAAGTGATCGATGATCAAAGTCTCTGATCGATGTCTTAAAATCCTAATCGAACTCCTTGGATCGAATTGATCAAGGTCCTCTAAAGCTGGATCGATTCGATCGAAGTCTTTGTTTCTCTGAATGTCCTAAAAACTGATTCTTCGAAGGCTTTATCGATCTATCGATCTCTTGATTGATTGATTGGTTCTTATTTAGAGTCCTTCGGGCGTGGCTTTCCCCCGAATCGATCGAAGAGCAGCAGGAGGTGGGCGTCGTCGATGTAGTGAGGGGGCATCGTCTGGAAGTAGGAGAAGACGAAGGCAGGGGTGAACTGGAGGCTGTACATCGAACCCCGAGGGAGCATCGACCCCCGAGGCAGAGCAAAGTACCCAGGCGACACTGTCGAGCGACCCACAGACGGCTACAAAACGGTAATGTAACGGTGAGTTAATCGGGTAATGTGGTAATGTGAATTAGTTAAATCTAAGGAAATGTAATAATACGATGTAATCTACTGTAAGCAGGACAATGCAATTTTATGTAATCTAAGGAAACGCAGCTAAACAATGTAATCAAATATAAGCAGTACAATGTAATTTTATGTATCGCAATGTAATAAATTATTTGGTTTCGTTGATAATGGAATGTGATGTGATTTGATGCGATGTAGGCCTACTGTGATGTCATTTCATGCGATGTAATAATAATAATAATATCTTTTCTTTAATAAGCGCCTGACAAACGCACTGCGCTGTACATTTACATGTTATGCAATTGAAACAATCTTAACTACTACTAGAACAGACAGCCTGCAATACAACGGCGCTAATAGCAGCCTACAAAGCATATCCGCCCAACGGGGGCTCGAACTCGGTACCTCTCGCTCTCTGTGCCAGATGTTATCCAATGCTCTATCGCCCCCGCCCCCCCATAGGCTAATGAGTAGTTCGAAATTTCCACTGAATTATAGGCAAACAACTTGTCCTTCTACAGCACAACTTAATTATTACATTCATTCAATCATTCCGAGCATTATTTTATATAGCGAATCTTAAAGACAACTTTGCAGAGGCGCCAAGCAACTGGCCTCCTGATTTTCACCAGACTAGACTGTGTATCTTAGATAAGGATAGATTAACTATTCATATCTTACCGGAGGTTCTGGGCTTTCATCTTTTATCAGCTTATCAACCCGATCAACGTCACCGTGGATGTCAGGCCCTACGCCATCTGTAATGCGATGTAATATGTAAGGTGATGCAATGAAATTTAATGCAATGCAATGTAATGCAATCCAATATAATGCAGTGTAATGTTATGCAATGTTATGTAATGTAAAGTAATTTAATGCAATGTAAAAACTGTAATGCAATGTAGTGTTACGCAACGTAATGTTGTGCAATGTAATGTCATGCTATGTAATGTCATGCAATGCTATGTAATGTAAAGTACTATAATGCAATGTAATGTAAAGAAATGTAATGCAATTTGATGTTATGCAATGTAATGCAAAGTAAAGTAATGAACGGACAAATTGATCGATGTAACTTAATTTCTAACAAACTGACATGCTGACTGACTGACTGACTCACTAACTCACTCACTCACTCATTCACCCATCGATTGTTCGTTACATACCTTGATCTTCATCGCTTTCATCATCTTCATCGTCATCATCATCACCATCAGCATCAGCATGATGTTCCACCTCCTCCTTGTCCTGCTTCTCCTCCTCCTCTTCGTCCTTGCCGCTTCCATCGCCATCCTCGCTTCCTCCTTCAACACAAAAGTTTCAATTCTAGTCCTTTAGAATACTTTGAAACTTCCACTTCTTATCAATAACTGTTGAGTTAACAGTTAAATTCGTAAATTCAAGTGTTTAGCGACATCTTACGTCAGATAATTAGGAGTGGCACCACCTGAAAAATCAAGAGTTAACAGTTCAACGACAATATGGCATCAAATCCCAACCCCCGGGCAATTAGACGACACGCTTACGTTATGGCGTTAGAATCTATTATTGCATCGATGGAAAGCGTTTTAAAGGTGTTTAAATTTAGCACTGTATTTTACAACGTTAAGCGACATCTTACGATTAAAACGGCGTGGACATGACCTATTCATACTTTGTTCTTACGTTACTAATACCTAGTCAAATATACTGACAGGCGTTATTTAAATATGGTAGATCAATTATGCTTTATTACTAACCAGACGTTAGCCAGTTCGAAGACGGTTGAAAATTAATGACCTCCATAATGTACCTACACCACCTCCCCATACCTCCCGTATGTATGTACGTACGTACATACGTACGTACGTACATACATACATACATACATACATACATACGTACGTACATACACGCACATATATTTAGTCCACACGTATGCTACAATGGTTAAACCTGGGACTATTATTGTTATTATCGTCTCAGGTTAAACGATTTATTTTGTCATCAGAAGCCTTTTGTATTTAGAGGGGGGAAATCGTTACAGTCATGTTCTCAGCGCTTTGCAGCAAATATCAGTGATCTGGGCATCATCTGACAACGAACTGAAAGTACGATTTATATACATAGATGAAGGTCAATATAAAGGTGTTTACATTTAGTCTAATATTTTGTATTAATTATCCAACGTTTCTCGTTTCTCCATAAACAGAGTATAATCATCAATGTCGAATAATGAGTAAATGTAATCTCGTAAATTAATATGTAAAAATATAATTTGCATAGCGCATTTTCTAGAGTTCTTTAACAGAATATGAATCTCAGATGGCCATGAACTCATAAAGAGGAATTACGGAGGAGGAGGAGGAGGAGAAGGAGGAGGAGGAGAAGGAGGAGGAGGAGAAGGAGGAGGAGGAGAAGGAGGAGGAGAAGGAGGAGGAGGAGGACGACGACGACGACGAGGAGTAGGAGGAGAAGGACGAGGACGAGGACGAGGAGGAGGAGAAGGAGGAGGAGGAGAAAGAGAAGGACGAGGAGGACAGTTCTGCTCTTGGAGTACCAGGAGCAGAAGAGAGCACAGTGAGGAGAAGAGAGCACAGTGAGCAGTGGATCGCGGTGGTGTAGGGGTATGTTCAGTGCCTTGCAGCCGGAGGGTTGCGGGTTCGAATCCACCTCAAAGTCGCCGCGTAGGGACCCTGGGCAAGTCCTTCACTCGCAATTGCTCATGGGGTTCGGCGTGAAACTCCGATTCAGCGTCCGCGCAGTAGTCGGGAGCGCCTCTTGAGTAGAAATCGGAAGGGGCGCTATAACAAGTGCTCATACATACATAATACATACATACATACATAGAAGAGAGCGCACTGAGCACAAGCTAACACAGAGAGCAGAAGAGAGCACAGCGAACAGAAGAGAAAACAGTGAGCATAAGAGAGAGATAAAAATGGTAATTAAAAAAATAGTAATTGAATTAATTAATTAATTGTTAAGGCAGAAAACATCAGTTATGCGACTATGATGAATATGGTGGCGAAGGTGATGTTGGTGGTGGTGGTGGTGGGGTGTGATGATGATGGTTGCGGTGAGTGATGGTGGTGATGATGATGATGATGATGATGGTAGTGGGTGGTAATAATGATGGCGATGATGGCTACCTTTGCCTGTTTTCTTTTTCTTCTTTTTCTTCTTTTTGGTTTTCTTCTCTTTCCTCCATTGGCTTGTCGCATCCCTAAAACAGAATTGTCTTTACAGACTAACTGTGTGAGATACAGAGACAGAGAGAGGCAGACAGACACACACACACACACACACACAACACACACACACACAGACACACACAGACACAGACACAGACACAGAGAGAGAGAGAGAGAGAGAGAGGTAGAAACACTGAGACAGTGAAACAGAGGCAGATAGAAGACAGACACAATCAGCGGGACAGAGAGAGAGACACACAGAAATAGACGAGCGGTACAGACAGAGACAGACAGACAGACAGAAAGACAGAGACAGAAGCAGAGACATATAGAGAAGAGATAGAGAGACAGAGACACAGTCAGACAGAAAGACAGACAAGAGACAGGACAGACAGACATTGGCATAAAAACAGTCATAGTTAAAGAGACCGGTAGAAAGACAGATAAAAACAGCAAGAGAGACACAGACGAGAAGAAACAGCGAGACAGGAACAGACAGACATAGAATTCGACAGAAAGGATAGCTAGACAGACAGAAACCGAGGTAAACGACACTAGATTGATATATCTGTATGTCTGGCTCTGTGTCCTCCCGTCTGCTTGTCTGCCTCTATGTCTGTCTGTCAGGTGGTGGATGGTAGTGGTGGTTGGTCATGATGATGGTGGTTGTCTGTCTGTCTGTCTGCCTGCCTGCCCACCTGCCTGTCTGTTTCACTTTTACCTTTGATCTCTATATATGTGTATACCTTGATAGCCATCATTACGCAGCTTCTCTAAGTTCTCTTCCTCCCTACCTCCCTCCATCCCTTCCTTCCAACTGATCGTCTGCCCACCTAATTGTCAGTCAGTCTGCCTCTCTTTCTGTCAGTCTGTCTCTCTGTCTGTCTGATTCTATCTCTTTATGTCTGTCTCGTGCACACAATGTAAGACAGGACTGTACCTGATTGCTGTATCTCCTGTTCCTGCTCCTTGTCCTGCTCCTTGCCCGTCTCCCTGTTCTCCTGCCTCTCCTGCTCCATCCGACTTTACGACCTTTCTACGTCGACGAAGGGTGTCCTCCGAACTGCCGCGCTTTTCCAGGTCATCCGTTTCCTTGCGAGAGCCTCCCTTTCCAATTCCAATTCCAATGACTATCAGATCCTCACATCTCGGAAGACATTCATCGAAAACATCGACTCCATCTGTCAACACAATGTCACAATACTACTGCTAATAATAATGATAATAATAATAAATAATAATAGATGGCGATAAACATTGAGTACCATCGCATATTTTCTGCCTGAAGCTTGAACACCTCTTTAAAGCTTGAAAGTTAAACTATAACTAGCCCAGCATTAGCTGTGCTAGTCGTTAACTAGTAAGTATATTCTTTATTCAACCAATTGCATCCGCACTTTGGTGTACATACATTTATACAGAGTATAACATTCTTATTATAAACGATCTGCAATCAACAAAATTAACTGAAATGTTCATAAAAGACGTAAACGTCTCTGGCAGCCACAAGATGTCGCTGAACATTTAATACCATTGCACATCGTCTGGTGATAATAGGACACCTCTTTTAAGCATTAAGCCTAAGCAGGAAACCAGACTCCGTCATTGGCGTTTACGGGTAATGACATACGAACGGTGAGAACTGTTCAAAACTTCGATTCAACACTCGATATTAAGTATTATGTTTAACCAAGCAATTTTTACTGGGAAAATATAATCATTTTTCGAATTTGCTTCATGGATCTGATAAACTGCCATGCATTTTCTATGCGAACAAGACGTAATACAATCTCTCTTGGCTCTCTTCTAACCGCCTGCGGCTGAATCCTGACAAGACACAATTCATATGGCTTGGTGGCCGTCTTCAGCTCAATAAGATTGATACTGTTTCCCTTAATCTCAGATTTCCCCACATCCACTTCTCCTCTTCTGTTCGTGACCTGGGAATTGTCTTGGATCCTTCCCTTTCTTTTACTGACCAGGTCAACTCGGTTTCCAGATCTTGCTTCTACCATCTACGCCAACTACGTTCCATTCGCAGCTCTCTTTCACTGCATGCCATTACTACTCTGATCCACGCCTTGATCTGCACTCGGGTTGACTTTGGGAACGCTGCATACATTGGTCTCTCCACCTCTAATATTCACAAACTCCAGTCTATTCTTAATGCAGCTGCTCGGCTTATAGGCGCCATTCCAAAGTTTGCTCATATCTCAAGCTATATTCGGGATACCCTTCACTGGCTCCCTATCCAACAGCGAGTAAACTTCAAAATCCTCTCCCTCATGCGTAACTGCCTTGTTGGGGTGGCCCTATCCTACTTGAGGTCTTTTGCACCTTTGTCTCCTCCCCTTACCTGCGAGGGCCTCTTTGCGATCTTTCCCAGTCTCTTCGTTTTGAGTTACTAGCTCTCTCTCCTTCCCAGTTCCGTAGACGTCTTAAGACTTTTTGTTTCCTAATTCAGGCACTGACGCAGGTCAAGAGCGCTGCTGATTTCTTAGCGGCGCTATATAAATGTTCGATTACAATTACAATTACAATCTAGGACGCTGGGGTTCATACTTCATAGGCGCTCAAACTAGACACAAGACGTTCACTAAGGACTTTCCTCCGTGTAGGATTGGTCCTTCTTGCTTCCTAAGCGGCTTGCCAGAGCCGCCGAGATTTCCCTTATCGTAATAATTATTTTTATAAATGAACTCACTTGATCGAAGTTTAAACGCAGTTGACATTTATTAAAACGTTAAAAGCGATTCAGAGGTGTCTAACAAAATCATCTCATTGTTCAGTAGCGAAAAATCTGTTTTCGTCGAGGCCGTTAACATTGTTCAGTGTTAACCTTGCCTAGGAACAAAATACTAAATGTAAGATTTGTCAGGGAGGTGAGTAGATCCGTAGATTCAACGCAGTAGTAGACCTATTGTATGTTTAACGACATCTTGTGACTACCAGGGCTGTTGAGGTTTATCTTGCTTTACATTAGCCTACTTTGCTTTAACGAGAGAAACGAAATAATTTCACTCGGATTGTTAAAAATAGTGGGTCAGTAGTGGATCCCACGACTTTTCTTTAACGAATTCTCGTCTCTTTATTTGGCTAAAGGTACATCCGGGTTTTGTGTTAAGTCTTTCGGTGAGTTACATAATTTTATCTGTACATTTTATGTGTGTATCGCAGTAGAGCCAACTTCTGCAGCACCCGTGCGGTGACTTTACAATACAATACAATACAACTTGCATTTATAACGCGCCTTAATAAAACAAAGTCTTACTCAAAGGACGCGTTACAATGTACTTACTAATCATAAGTTTTACGTTTAGATTTAAAAATATTAATTGAGGATGATCTTCGGATTAGTTCTGGTGGAGAGTTCCATTCAACTGGACCAGCTACTTCAAACATTCTTGTAATCGTAATCGTAAAGTTTAAATTTCTAAAGACCTACACGGGTTGATTATATTATAGATTACACCAAACTAATTTCTATCGATGCAAATGGCCCTTGTTGCCACACAATGTCGTTAAACTCTGGATCCATCCATCCATTCAAAATAATTACACACCTCTTTTAAGCTGGATACGCAAGCCATAAGAGAAAGTGGGCTCTTATGCATGTTCAAGTGATCCATCATTTCTAACGGAGGCGTTGTTAAATAAACGTATAAGCACATTATGCAATGGAAACAGCGAGAACTGTTCAAAGCAATTCTGTCGACGTCAAGGCCTTTCTTGCCGTTAAATGTCGTTACGCTCTCGATCCATCCACAGACGTCAACTGCGTCCTTGTATCGTTTAGTTTAATTATAGCAATAAAAATAATAAAATCAATAGGCCTAACCTTACTAATGACTATACAGAAGTTGTTTAAAAAATGACAATAATAAAGACAATGAGAAATGCTACGATAGTGATATTGATTATATAATAATGATGATAATGACAATGATAGTAATAGTAACAATTTTAATGACAACATTATTAGCTGTTTCATTACAAATGTTGTTCCTAATTTATGAGAGATCAAATGTACCAAAGGTACAAATAAGAGTGATGATGATGACGACCACGACGATGATAATGACAAAGCTGATGATGTTAAGGATGACGATGACATCGATGATTTTGGTATAAATTATAGTAATGAAGACTATGATGATAATGATAATAATAATGATAATATTATTGATAATGATAATGATAATAATACTGAAAATGATGATGCCGCCTTTGCTGCTGCTGATGATGACAATGATGGTTACATGATGATGATGATGATGACGATGGCGATGATGATGATGGTGATGATGACGATGGCGATGATGATGATGATGGTGATGATGATGATGATGATGATGATGATGATGATGATGATGATGATGATGATGATGCTGATGATGATGATGATGTGATGATGATGACGATGGCGATGATGATGATGATGATGATGATGATGATGATGATGATGATGATGATGATGATGATGATGGTGGTGATGATGATGATGATGATGATGACGATGGCGTGATGATGATGATGATGATGACGATGGCGATGATGATGATGATGATGATGATGATGATACTGATGATGATCACAACGACGACAACAACGACAACAATGATTTTTTTAACAAGATGAGCTGGACTGAGCCTAGATTGTTGGATTAGATTAGATTTAAGCACATCGGAATATTTCTCAGACGGCTATCAATTCAAAGTGCTAACCCCGCTTGGCATTCCTTAACTTGTTTCTTACCTGTATCGGCATCACCTGCCGCCGCAGCTGAGGTCGACTCTTTCATCTTAGCCGCCAGTCTGGCCGCATCGCATCTCTTCCTTCGCACCTCCCTCAGCATCTGTCTCTCCTCTGACTCGAGGCTGGCCAGGTCCTCAGCTGCGGCCAGGTCCAGCAGCTGAAGCATTCGAAGCAGTTCGCCTTGGAGGACAGACAGACGCACTTCCGCCAGACCAAGGTCACGGCCTCGAGAGATGAAGGTCTCTAGAAGAACTGGCTGAGTGAGAAGGTCCTGAAACAGATGACACGTCTTCTGATATACTACTACTACTGCTGCTGCTGCTGCTGCTGCTGCTGCTACTGCTACTGCAACTGTTACTATTACTACTACTCTACTACTACTACTACTACACTACTACTACTACTACTACTACTACTACTACTACTACTACTACCACTACTACTACTACTACTACTACTACTACTACTACTACCACTACTACTACTACTAGGCCACTACCACTACCACTACCACTACCACCACTACTAATATTACAACATTGGATAATAATAATAATAATAATAATAATAATAATAATAATAATAATAATAATAATAATAATAATAATAATAATAACATTTGCTGAAATTTATGTCGTATTTCTAATTAGTCTTACTGGAAGGTCGTTCACGATAGCATTCTTATCACAGATTTAAAATAATAGGTTGCTTTACGACAATAAATCAACCTATTGTTTTAAATCAAACAAAATAATTATACTGAATTATCTTGTGGCTGTACTTTTTGACACTTTCAGCCACCAAAGAAATGATTCTTGATGCTGAGGGCCGCACCAATAATTTCAAAAGCAGCAGCTAAAATTTATTGAAAATTATTAACTGTAATAAAATTTATTGTGCATGATCATAATAAATATTCGCATGTAAGCCACGGATAATAATAGTTCAGCGCCAAAACGTACGGTATTTCAATACAAAAAATAAACGCTCAAAAGGGCCAGACAGATCAATGACTTTGTCATTTTTTTCATTTCTACACAAGTTTCGAAGATTTGGCGAGGTCAGAATATCATCCATTGATGGATGGATCCACAGTTTAACGGCAGCTTATGACAACATAGGCCGTCGCCGCCGATTTGAAAGATTAGTTTTTGGCATATTGGCATAGGGGGGCCCGTGGCGCAGTGGATAACATCTGGCAAAGTGACCGAGAGGTACCGAGTTCGAGCCCCCGTTGGGCGGATATGCTTTGTGTTTGCAGGCTGTCTGTTCTGTTAGTAGTTAAGATTTGTGTCTTGTGAATTGCATAATTGTACACTGTAACCGGTTGCGGTGTGTCAACCGGATTGTTGAATAAACGAAAATATATTATTATATTACAGCTCTTCAGTAAGTATCATCATCCATTGAAATCAGTGGATCTTCTTTTATAGCATTGGTAGCAAGTGTTTTAGAGGTGTTTCAATCAAAATATTGAATTATCTTGTGGCTGCCAGAGCCGTTTACGTCGAACTTACTTTACTGCTGTTACCACTGATTCACAGCACCGCGATTTGAAAGCGCAGTTTCTTATAGCATTGGAAGCACGTGTCATAAAGGTGTTTAAAAAACTATTGAATAATCTTGCGCTAAACGTAGTAAATATGAAGCATTGACATGGATCCACAGTTTTATGGGGGGGGCCCGTGGCGCATTGGATAACATCTGGCACACAGACCGAGAGGTACCGAGTTCGAGCCCCGTTGGGCGGATATGCTTTGTAGGCTGCTATTAGCGCCGTTGTATTGCAAGCTGTCTGTTCTGTTAGTAGTTAAGATTTCAATTGCATAACATGTATATGTACAGCGCAGTGCGTTTGTCAGACGCTTAATAAAGAAAAGATATTATTATTATTATTATTATTAGTTTAACGGCAGCTTATGACAACATAGGCCGTTGCCGCCGACAAAGATTATTTTGGCATATTACATTGATCGAAACTGAGAAATTATAACACATCTAGGGAGTAATTTAAATGTGTCATTAATGAACTACGTAATAATAGAAAAACAACAACCACAATGATAATAAATGACAATAGTAATTTTCTGGTTGGATCTCTCTCCGTTCCTCCGTCCCTATTACCCTTCCTAAACCCTCCCTATATATGTATGTATGTGTGTATGTACGTATGTGTGTTTATGTATGTATGTATGTGTGTATGTACGTATGTGTGTTTATGTATGTATGTATGTATGTATGTATGTATGTTAGTATGTGTCTTTGTATGCACCGTATGTATGTATGTACGCATGCATGCATGTCTGTATTTATGTATGTCTATATTATCTCTCTATTTCCCTAATAATTTAAAAATAGTTTGCTAAAGGATGTAACTCTCCTACGGAGACTGGAGATTAACGAGAATAGGGAGAAACCGTTTCTACCTCGATGTAGGTTCTTATGGAGACCGGTGAGATTTTCCAGATTTTCCTGACGCCATCTTCCGTCGGCTGAGAAACGGAAGAGGTCGCTCCTGCGGTGCTGATGAACATCGGTCGAAAGGGCATCAGACAAACGATGGGAATGACCTATTCAACGGATTATTCAGATCATTATCAAATCAATCAATCAATCAATCAATCAATCAATCAATCAATCAATCAATCAATCAATCAATCAATCAATCAATCAATCAATCAATCAATCAATCAATCAATCAATCAATCAATCAATCAATCAATCAATCAATCAATCAATCAATCAATCAATCAATCAATCAATCAATCAATCAATCAATCAATCAATCAATCAATCAATCAATCAATCAATCAATCAATCAATCAATCAGTCAATCAATCAGTCAATCAATCAATCAATCAATCAATCAATCAATCAATCAATCAATCAATCAATCAATCAATCAATCAATCAATCAATCAATCAGTCAATCAATCAATCAATCAATCAATCAATCAATCAATCAATCAATCAATCAATCAATCAATCAATCAATCAATGAAACTTGATATAGCACCCCTTCAAGATATCTACTCAGAAGGCGCTCCCGGCCCAACCACGGCTGAAAAGAATAGTTTTCAGAGAGGTATAAAATGCAGGTGAAGAGTTCCTAGGTAGGAGACGGAACTCTAGACGAAGCCCATTCCAGATACTCGGTCCCACAACCGAGAAAGCCCGATGTTACATTATAGAAGTGCGTGAAAATGGGACACTCAGGTCACCGCGGACTGCAGAGTGCAGAGCGAAATCATGTATACAAACACACAAATGTCATACTTAGATACATAAGTACATACATACATTGAATGCATTGGTATATTCATACATACATACATACATACATACATACATTCACACTTACATATTACACATTTATTGATACTTACACACATACATCTATCAATACATTCATACATACATTCATGCATACGTACATTTAGCGATACATGCATATATATAGATGCATGCATAGTTCGAGAATTCGCAGTTTACGAATTTCTAAAAACTAGTATTTCACGAATTTTAAAACAGGAAATGAATTTTATTATTTGATTACTTTTCAACTTTTAAAGCTAGTAAATGTCAATGTCATAGATATAGACAGTCAATCGATAGCTGGCTATAGCAACACCGCAGTTATCCAATATCAGTTGAGTCTTGAACTTCGAACACAACAAATCATGACGTCATCAGATTAGCTGTTGCTGTTGATTACGCTGCATTTTGCAAAACTCCACTGTCAATGTAAAAAAAGACCCACAATCAGTGCGACCACTGCTTGGGATTTTTCCCAAGATCTTGGGAATTTGGGGTCCAACTTGGGATCTGGGGATTTGGCCTAGCAATCTTGGGATTTTTTCTAAGGTCTACAGACTGGTTTTTACCGTACTTTGCAACAGTGGCAGCGAATCAGATTAGAAAAACTTGTTCAGTCTGAAAGACATTTATCATTATTGTAACCTGTAAACATTGTTAATTCAATGTTTTGTCTTTGCGAGTTCTTAACTAGGCATTTTGGATTTTTGGTGAAGAATTGTGATTGTTAAAAGTTAAAACGCATTTCATATTTCATCACATCTTTTTCCTTTTCGGTAACTTGGGATATTTTGGTACACTTTTGGCCAATCTTTGGATTTTTCTGGCAAGAACTTGGGATTTCAGAAAATGGAGAGTGGTCGCACTGCCCACAATTATAGACCAACGAATTTTCACGAAGTTTAAAATAAGCCAAAAATTCACGAATCCTTTTCGGAATTTTAAACTGAAAGTCACAAAATCTCGAACTACGGATGCATACTTTCATGATAGGCATACATAGAATCTATGTATGCCTGTATCACTTAAGTATATGCAAGCCATATACAGAAAAGTATATGCAAGCATATCATATATGCTTGCATACGAACAATGCATAACGTTGCATCTTAAAGGCTCTACATAAAACCTGGCTGCGATCCACTGGTTCCCTGACGATTCCTTTCGCTTGTAGAAGCTGCAGAATAAATCGATCGAAGATCTCCACATCACCACTTGACCTCGTTACCAGTAACGGCTACAAACACCAGTTACATCAATTATATAGCGCAGTGTAAGCTTAATACATTACATTGTACAGACATATAATTCACATTTTAGGACTATTGCATTACATTTTTAAGCAGTAAAAAGCTACTATTACTACATTTGAATTAGAGAACTACTAAATTGCATTAGAGGCCCGTTGCACTGCCTTATAAGCCTACTACATTATTGGCCTGTTACAATGCAATATAGGCATGTTACATTACACTATATGCCTATTACATTGCATTACAGGCCTAGTACATATTGGTCCTATTTACATCAGGTTACAAGTCTAGAACGTTGCATTAAGAGCCATTACATTGTATTATAGGTCTATTGCACATTATAGGCCTATTACATTATAAGCCTATTACGTTACATTATAGGCCTATTACATTGCATTACAGGCCTACTACATTACAGTATGGGCATACTACATTACTCGAGCCAGACACTTGGAGTTTTATTGTATTGCATTGCATTGTATTCAAACATTTATAAAGCGCCTCTAGTAGGGTTGAACCATTCAACACCTAGCACACTACTCAGGCTTCAGAGGCGCTCCCAGTGCGCAAGGCCATTGTAAGAGAAGAAATAGGTTTTCAAATAAGCAAAGGTGGAAGAGGGGTTACTAGCTAGAATTCGAGAGCGAGTAGATGGAGACAGCGCATTCCAAAGAGAGGGACCAATTGAGGTAAAGGACCGGGATGAGCCATAGCTGTTCTAGTATGAGGAACTAAAAGCTTAAGTCTGTTTGCTGTGCGGAGTGGTCGATGAAATAATAATAAGCTGCGATGAATTGGATAATGGAAAGAAGGATGTATTGACCTTCAGGTGTGAGCGACCTATGACCCTTGTCAAGGACGTGCCCTGGTCGTCATGGTTACGCGGCTCCCCCGCTTCCGGTCTGCAGCCTTTGTTAGCCTTCTCCTGTCAAAACAACGTAAGGTAATATCGCTGTGAAAAGCAGGTACATCATTTAACCAACGCTCGTACTAAGGGAGTCAGTGTGTTTCAGTGGACCTTAAAGTTAACGCTGGTACTGCTGCCACTACCACCACTACCACCACTACTACCACTACTACCACTACTACCATCTCTAATACCACCTGTAACGCTGCGAGCAGTTATTGTGTAAGGACCTTGAGCAAGTCCTTCACTCACAGTTGCTCAGCGCCATCGATGTTCTGTACTCTGTAGTATGGTCATGTGTGCATTTCTGAGCTTTGGAATGAGGGAAATATCAATACAATTGTAATGTATTGTGCCACTACTACTACTTTATTCTTCTACAACGCTAAGGTTATGGAACAAACATAATAATATTATAATCAGACGTTTAATAGGAAAAACAAGCGAAAGAAAAGTGACGGTGATAGCAATTACGGTGTGATTTTTCACCCGAATGGACAGCGTGCACATTTGCAACAAGATAGCTTAATATAAGCTTAAATCAATTAGCCGTAACATAAGTAAATAAGACATAAGACATTTTTATTGCTTCCATAATATGTACATTAACACATATATTATTTGACAATGGTAAGTGTTACATGTCGCCTCATTCTGTAATGTAATGACACGGTAATATATTTAGGGACTATAGGAACTCCAAAAGGGACCATAGTCCCGCTTAGTAAAGGCCTATAAACAGTTTGTGTAGCATAACAATTGATTGTAGCATAACAATTATCGGGGGCTGAGGGTAGTCGCTCCCTTCGCTCTGCTGAGAGGGGGTAGTGGTTGTCCCGTTTGCCCGCACAACAACTATGCAGAACCGTGCATTCTCTGTGGTAGGCCCTATAGGGTTTGGGAGCTACGCCTGTTCCCTAGATCATGTACTGATACGTTTTATGGCCATTTGAAAACTTACCTTTTTACCCGGGCTGGAGTTGGGAGCGCTTCTGAGTAGTTACCATGAGGGGGCGCTATATAAATTTTTGAATGAATGAATGAATTGCTACTTACAGAATGTCCATCTTGTTCGGTTTCCTTTCGTAGCCGTTTCATTGGGACGTCATCACCTGTTTAGGCTTCTATAGGCTTCTGCGTGTAGACCTAGGCCTCAAGGAATCGGAACTCTTTATCTGTCACAGGTCATCAATTGGCACAGGTCATCAACTGGCACAGGTCATCAACTGGCACAGGTCACTTCGATGCTCTGAGTTTATGAGCATCCTATGAGAAACACCAGCCGTTCATCCATTTGTCCAAGACGCTACTCGCTGCAAGTATGTTTCGCTACAACTCGGCGCTCGGGGTATATCCGAAACCGAAATGAACAGCGCCCTTGATAGAACCCCTGTATAGTTATACTCACGTCTGTGACTCGCTACAACTCGGCGCTCGGGGTATATCCGAAACCGAAATGAACAGCGCCCTTGATAGAACCCCTGTATAGTTATACTCACGTCTGTGACTCGCTACAACTCGGCGCTCGGGGTATATATCCGAAACCGAAATCGACAGCGCCCTTGCTATAGTTATACTCACGTTTATACAGATAGATTCATATCGACAATAATTGTATCGGAGTATGTAATCCGACGTTCGATTTCTTGTCTCTCTCGTCGAGACAGTTCTACGGTCATGTGGCCGCCAATGTTATTGAAAAAATATAATGGCCCTACTGTTCTTACATTGCCTTGTTTTTAGGAAACAATTGAACAATAAATAGTAAATGACGATTAGATAGTACGTTTGAATGCGTCAATATTAAAATGATACGTCACCTTTTTATTGCTAAAATGATATACGTCACTTATTTTCTATTAGCACAGATAATTATGAGGATGACGTAATAGACAGTAACCATTATTGCGTCATCTATTTTTAGATAAATTTGAAGATGACGTAATGCAGAAAAATTAGGGAATATTCTTATATATATATATATATATATATTAAATATACACGCGTATGTGTGTGCGTGTGTGCTTGTGAGGTCGTTGGGAATACCGAAGATGACGTAATATAAAAATGGTAGAGACCATTATTACAGCATAAAATGTTAGAGGCATGAATAATGACGATGACGTAATAAATAAGTGCTACGGACAATAATTATTATTGTTGCATCATCTGTTTTTACAGCCATAGGTAATGAAAATCATGACGTAGTGCATAATTGCTAAGGACGATTATTCATGTCATGTGACATCGGTATCGTAGCGACGTTTGGCTACACGAATGCGTGTGAATGGATCCTCTCAACTCCGCCACTGATCGTACTCTGTCAGTGTCAGTCCCAAGCCTGGACGAAGGAGGAGGGCGACGTTAATGATCTTTGTTATCAGGTGCGGATTTAGAGGGGGCGGAGCCGGCGTACGCCCCCCTAAACCTGCAGCAAATGTTCTCAAACTAAACTGACCTAAAACTAATATAACTGCAATTTGGGAATAGGATGTTTGAAGTAGCTGGACCGGCAGAATGGAGCTCTCTTACCGGAGCTCTCTTACCTACTTACCTGAGTTGCTAGCAGACGTTGCCCACGTGACCAATGACTTTTGCCGTGACGTCATTCACAAAGTTCATGTACAGACAAAATTTACGTAAATAGAAATTGGTCAATTTAAAAATATGTCGAGTGGTCCGCCGTCAAAACGGCTTATACAAGCCTTAGGCCTAAATCTCAAAAGATGGCATATGATTATAATTTTGAAATTCGTCGTGCTGATTCTAGCCGCCGAAAGCGTTCAGCTGCCGATATTATGGACAAAAGCAAATCAAGGATATAGAACTAGGCCTACTCATATAATCATTCTCTTAACGCTACTAAAATGGCAGAGACAGCTGGCGCTGGACCAATTACTGCACCAAGAATATGCTCAAAACAGATTCACCGAAGCAACACACCCGCTGCAACGCCAGATGAACATTTCAAACGAAACATTTATCTTCCATTTCTGGACAGTCTACTTCAGCAGTTTAGCCTACGATTTGGAGATCTTGCGAAACAAGCAATTCGTGGTCTAAGTCTCATTCCATCTAATGTTTCAAACATCGACGCACTCACTGCTGATGGTATACTTCATTACTATCATGATGACCTGCCTTCGCCGGATTCGTTTAATCAAGAGTTAAAGCTTTGGCAGCAGATGTGGAGAAACGCTGACAGCACACCAAGCACCCTGTCGGACACCCTCGCTGACAGCCGCTCCTGTCGTATTATGTATCCAAATATTACCACAATAATTCACATTTTGCTGCTCACTTCTGTCACGGCTTGCAGTGTTGAACGAGCAAATTCTAGTCTGCGATTTGTGAAGTCGTGTTTCCGAAGTACAATGAACGAGGACAGATTTAATGCACTCATTTTTATTGTTTGTCCACAAGTTAGACATTGATGACATTATCAATGCCTACGCCAGAAAGCATCCAAGGAGAATGACACTGCTTAATCCACTGGCATGCGACACTTAATTATTTTCTTTTTGGATCAAGGGTTGCATGATCAAAACCGATAACTGATTTATAATCACTGTTAACCTTCAGTGGAGACCAGTTGTTTTATATGAGAAACTATATATTTTTTAAAGTTCCATAACATTTTCTATAAAAAGGATCATTATAGTTTTGCGTGATCTAATTTCATATATATATATATATATATATATATTTACGGGATTGGATTGGTAGTATTTACGCCCCCCCCTAACCAGAAATCCTGGATCCGCCCCTGGTTATTACAGTGTATCGTTAAACTGAGACTACTACTACAAGTCTACAACCCGCCCGCCAGCCTGGTGGAAAGACTTCAAGCTACCCCCACATTTCAGGTTACCCTCGGTAATCTGAAACCGATTTCATAATACCCTTTCCTTTTCGCATTACCCCTCTCTTGTTTAGCCAGAATGATAAATTCTTATCATAATTCTTATCATAATGAGAGTGACGTAATATATTCGCGCTATTGATCATTGTTACGTCATCATTTTAAGAGATATATTTACATTTTTGAAGATGACGTAATGCTACGTAGTATATTGTTCTTATAATAATTGTAGATAATGAAGTCGACGCAATCAATATGTATAAGGTACCATAATTTAATCAGCAAAACAATTAAATTCGTAGTCAGTTCAGGCTCTGTTATTACTTGGAATTGTAATTAATTACTAAGGTACTATGACTATACGGAGAGTTAAGAACTAATACAATTTCACATAATTATACATGCAAGTCTCAGTTTACAAAGGCTTCACGTTTCGGATTAAACTTCATCTGGATTAGATTACGATTACGTAATTGTTCCATCATGTGTACAATTCTATGTGTTTGAATTAAAACAAAATCAAGATGTAGACTTAACTTATTTAAGCGATTAATAAACTATTAATTCAGGGCAAATGATGGTCAAGTATTTCGCCGGTTTTATTCAGTACTTCTTTTTCTTCTTCTTCTTCTTCGTCTTCGTCATCTTCGGTGCATTTAAGATCGGAGGATTGTTTTTAAAATCGATGTAGTGTGGGGGCATTCGTCGAAAGTACGAAAAGACAAAGGCTCGGGTTAGTTCGAACCCCTTCGCAGGCAGACCGTAGTGGTCACCCCGGGCAAGGAACGTTCTTCTTCTGGGTGGAGGGGCAACGACCGGAGACCTCTTGTCTGTTGGCGTAGACCAGGTCTTCATTTGGGCCTCACTGGACCTGCTGTCGATCTGGGTCCCTGTGGGCCCGGTCTCCGTTGGGCCAACTTCGCCAGCAACCATTGCTGGGCTTTCGTCGTTGGCAAGGTCCCCTGTACAAAGGTTACGCGCAAGAACATGAGACTGTGTGCGTGTCTGCGTGCGTCTGCGTGCGTGTGTATACATGTATGTATTATGTATGTATGTATGCATATGTATACATGAATGCATATGCATACGTGCGTATGCATGCATGCATATATGTATGTATGTAAGTATGTATGTATGTATGTATGTATATATGTATACATGAATGCATGTATACATATACGATTTCTAAAGTAAGCATCACATGCAGATATGTATGTATTTAAGTATGTATTTTTGTATGTAGGCCTATGTATTATCCAATATAATACAGTGTATACTTGTATGTGTGCACAAAGTTGTAAAGTATTGTAATGTATTTATTTGATTTCAAAAGAAAAGAATCACATACACAGACCCAGGGGACCGAATTAAGACTCTTAGGTCCCCTATAGCCAAAGCTTGGGTTAAGACAGTCCATGAGGAAAGCCCTGTTTTCCCTAATCCCAAAGTAAAGACAATCACCAAAGCATATAACACAAATCTTAACACGAAAGTAACAAACAAAGTACCTGTACATTGAAATATGTTTCACTAATGAAATTATATACCTGTACAGACTGCGAGTGTGAGTGTGAGTCTATGACTATAGGATCAGTATTCAGCAAGGAAGTAGTAACTAAAACTTTAGCGCTGAAAAGCGCTAAATGATTTAAAATTATACAAAATTAGGATTTTGCTACAACCATTTGATTTAATTTCTCCGGATTTGGGAGCCCTCAAAAACGTTGTGGAACTTATGGGGCCTTAAGCCACGGTTAAGTTGGCTTATTCGGCTATGCCTTAATCGGGCACTGTAAAGACCACAGAGTTAAGTAGAGTAAAGGAGTCGACGTACCGCCATCTTGTCTTGGCTTTATTGATTCGCGGCGAGCAGCGCCACCTGTTGAAGAAGAAATCCCCGCCGTGAAATATTTGTCGCCAAAATCCTTCCGCTCTTTCATTGGTCGTCTGTTTCCTTGGCTCACTGAAATCACAGGTCAAGAAGGTCGCAGACAGTGCTTGAAAGCGTTCAAAGATAATGTAAAAATAAACAAAGGTTGTCAAATGTAAAAGTGGTCAAAGGTAATGTAAAAATAAACAAATGTAAAGTAAACAGTGGTCAAAGGTAATGTAAAAATAAACAAATGTAAAGTAAACAGTGTTCAAAGGTAATGTTAAAAATAAACAAATGTTAAGTAAACACTGGTCAAAGGTAATGTAAAAATAAACAAATGTAAACAGTGTTCAGAGGTAATGAAAAATAAACAAATGTAAAGTAAACAGTGTTCAAAGGTAATGAAAAAATAAACGAAAAGGTAAACAATATTCCAAAGGTAATGTAACAAATGCTTAGTGTGTGTCGGGACCTAGAGCAAGTCCTTCAGTCACAAAATATTCAGTGCCATCGATTGATGCTTCGTTATTAGGTAGTGGTGCTTAATATATGCAAAATAATAGTAATAAAAGATGATGATGATGATGATGATGGTGGTGGTGGTGGATATACCATGGTCAGACGACGATGATGATGATGATGATGATGATGATGATGATGATGATGATGATGATGATAATAATAATAATAATAATAATAATAATAACAATAATAACAATAATAGTAATAATAACAATAAGAACAATAATAATAATAATAATAATAATAATAATAATAATAATAATAATAATAATAATAATAATAATAATAATAATAATAATAATAATGGATACTCCTCTGACTTATTCCAATCATTCCTCGGACGCACCTTGACCTTTCAAATGGTTTTAACCGTCTTAGGACGGGAAAACATCTAGTATATGCATAATAATAATAAAAGGTGAGACAATGGAACAAAAGGTGAGAGATATACCATTGTCAGAGGCGGATCCAGGACCTTGATGAGCCGCAGCGGATCCAGGGTCTCCCTCAGAAGCGGATCCAGGACTTGAAGCGAGGAGGCCAGATATTCTCCCGCTTTTCGTTTCTTCCTCTTTGGTTGGACTGGGCCACGGAGGATTCGTGGAGGATGACTGCATGGACACTCCTCTGCGTCTTCCGGTCCTTCCTCGGACCAGGACCTTCCGAGTGTCTTCCTTCTTCGAGACAGAACCTCGAACTGGATGACCCGGATTCACGGAATGAACTACAAGCACCGAACGAAATAAAATTAGACGAAATTAGACTTAGATGAATTAGACTTAGACGAAATTAGACTTAGACTAAATTAGACTTAGACGAAATTAGACTTAGACGAAATTAGACTTAGACGAAATTAGACTTAGACTAAATTAGACTTAGACGAAATTAGACTTAGACGAAATTAGACTTAGACGAAATTAGACTTAGACGAAATTAGACTTAGACGAAATTAGACTTAGACGAAATTAGACTTAGACGAAATTAGACTTAGACGAAATTAGACTTAGACTAAATTAGACTTAGACGAAATTAGACTTAGACGAAATTAGACTTAGACGAAATTAGACTTAGACGAAATTAGACTTAGACTAAATTAGACTTAGACGAAATTAGACTTAGATGAAATTAGACTTAGACGAAATTAGACTTAGACGAAATTAGACTTAGACTGAATTAGACTTAGACGAAATTAGACTTAGACGAAATTAGACTTAGACGAAATTAGACTTAGACGAAATTAGACTTAGACGAAATTAGACTTAGACGAAATTAAACTTAGACGAAATTAGACTTAGACGAAATTAGACTTAGACAAAATTAGACTTAGACGAATTAGACTTAGACGAAATTAGACTTAGACGAAATAGACTTAGACAAAATTAAAACTTAGACAAAATAGACTTAGACGAAATTAAGAAATTAAACTTAGACGAAATTATACTTAGACTAAATAACGAAATTAGAATTAGGCAAAATATACATAGACGAAATTAGACTTACATAGATAGGCCTAGTCATGTGAAATTTGCTAAGTATACGAAATGTGACTCATGCAAACTCATGAAATTTGCTTCAAACACAAATTTTGATTCGTGAAATTTGACGCATAAGAAATAACGCAAAACAATGAAATTAGACCAAGGTTCATTCGAAATTCGACTCATATAAAAGTGACTCAGACGGAATCAGACTGATACGAATTTGACACTAAGAAATCTGACTCATACGAAATTCGACTCATACCTAATTTGACACTAAGAAATTCGAATCATACGAAATTCGAATCATACGAAATTCGAATCATACGAAATTCGAATCATACGAAATTCTAATCATACAAGATTCAACTCATACCGAATTTGACACTAAGAAATTCGAATCATAGAAAAATGTGACTCATACGAAATTCGACTCATACCAAATTTGACTCAACCGAAATCTGATTCATACTAAATCTGACTCTTGCGTGTAATGCAAGTAAGTAAGTGTATTCTTTATTATACCAATTGCTAACCGCATTTTGGTTTACAAAGCAGTCACTTTAGTGGTTTAGGGAAGCCTAACATACCATAAAAGTCCTAAATATGCCAAACTATCCATGGCGTTAAACTACATCGTAAATCATCCGCATTATGAATGTTTTCGAGCCAAACTGTCACCATGTAAACTTCCGCAATGCAATGCAGAACAGTGTATACAGAACACAATTTCTCCATTAACAAACTCCGGCTACCAATTAATTCTAAATCCTGGCGCAACTGAAACGTAGGCCTAAATAAACTCTTACAGCCGTCGTGCTGTAGAAATTCCTGGAGCGTCGATGTCTGAGACCTCGTGGATGGACGTAGTTGATCTCCTATGGAAGCTTTCCCCACCTTCTTCACAGGAGACGATGCTGGACGTCTTTCCAGTACATCCTTCCCCATTCCCATCGTCACTCCGGTTCCCAGATCCGTTAGCTGAGGGGTAGCTACGGTTCCTGTCCCTGAATCCTTTCCTGCAACGTCGGCCCAGCGATCTTGAGAAGGCGAGGCTGCGCTTACGAATCCTTGCTTCGGTGTGGTGTGAGACCTCGCGGCTGGACCTAGTAGATCACCTGCCGTGGGATCCTTCAGAGGAGAAGGCGTTGGACGTTTCTCCGGTAAATCCGACGCCACTCCCTTCGTCAAGTCAGACGGTGCTGAAGAGATAGAGAAAAAAGTATTTTGTTTACAGTGGTAAGCGTAAAGATTAATATACAATTACACATAAAAAGTATCCAGTTAATTGTCCTATTCAGTCCATGACTATGTTGTCGGTTATGATTGTATGTCTCTGCTCTGTCCGTCTAACTCTCACTTTCTATCTATCTATCTATCCATCTATCCATCCATCTATCCATCCATCCATCCATCCATCCATCCATCCATCCATCCATCCATCCATCCATCCATCCATCCATCCATCCATCCATCCATCCATCCATCCATCCATCCATCCATCCATCCATCCATCCATCCATCCATCCATCCATCCATCCATCCATCCATCCATCCATCCATCCATCCATCCATCCATCCATCCATCCATCCATCCATCCATCCATCCATCCATCCATCCATCCATCCATCCATCCATCCATCCATCCATCCATCCGTCCATCCATCCATCTTATTTCTATCTTTTCCTACCAATCTATCTATGCTTTCCTATCTGTCTATCTATCTATCTCTCCTTTTTTCGCTTTCCATCTTTCTTCCTGCGATTTGTGGTTGGATAGAAATTGATTACGGTAAGCAGCTGACGAGTACAAAGCGTCGCCCATGACTAAGGATCCGCGAATCAGAAATTTTCAGTGGATCGAATCTCGAATGGAATCTGCCGATACCAATTTGATTATCATAATTATAGTGTGTGCTTGATAGCACAGGCGTAGGCTACCACGGACCATGGTAACAGTTGCTAATAATATTATATTAGTGTAATCCCAATAACTTATCGGCAGTTTCAAATCAATGAAAGAACAAATTAAGTTAATTAACAGAATTAAAATAACACAAATAATTTAAAAAAATTAAAACTAATTATATTGTGCTGTTCTGGTTCCATGTTCATTAAATATAGTCACGCACCTAAATGACACGTTTACTATTTAAAAAAAATAGTTTACAATAGGCTATAGCGCGTCAAGGGCTGGTCATTTTTCGAATCATGATGTAATTTTCGAAGCGAATTGAATACTGCCATTCGATTCGTTTTCGAATCGAATATCGAAGCTTCGCAGATCTTTTAGTATGTTTACCCTTGTTTTAACTTTAAAGTATGTGTTTTGGCGGCCAGGCCAGTTAAAGTCGAACTCACATCACATCACCATTGTTTTTCCATAAGTTTAATCGACTTTTAGCGGTTCATGAATATATTGCGTACGCGAAATCGTTTTAAAGGTGTCTAAATCTTATAAAGATTTCGTTTGATTATAAAAATAATAAAATAATATCTTTTCTTTAATTAAGCGCTTGACAAACGCACTGCGCTGTACATTTACATGTTATGCAATTTAAATCTTAACTACTAACAGAACAGACAGCCTGCAATACACGGCGCTAATACCAGCCTACAAAGCATATCAGTCCTACGGGACTCGAACTCGGTACCTCTCGCTCTCTACGCCAGTGTGTTATCCAATGCGCTATCGGGCCCCCAAACTCTTCGATTCTATAAAGAAATGACGATTTTGCCAAACATCAAAGCAGGAAATAAATTTTTCTCAAGCATTTAATAGTTATTGTTACGATTTTAACATGCAGAATTTTCACTCGTGTTAAGAATGCAACATAAATTTATTACAATTATGTAACCAGGTCACACCGTCCGGTTATGGGTCACTGCTCCATAGAATCGTGTTAGGCTAGAACTAGGATAAGAAAATTATATCAATCAACTCGTATTCATTCGTTCGATCGTTCATTCATTCATTCATTTATTCAGTCATCCAGTAAGTCAGACAGCTATTCGTCTGTGAGTTCATTTATAAGTTTTCGATACCTTTAAAACGCTTTCATTTATGCAATATATTCATGAACTGTGTTAAATTTACAGATTACACCAAAGTTTATCTACTTTTAACATCTACGAAAAAATATACAATATAAAGAGCCAATGGGCCAAAATATCAACAAACTACCAAAAAAACACATGAAAACGCCAACGGCCATAGCAGTCATAAAACGTCGTTAAACACTTGAACAAGAAGAATGTACAAATTATTGAGCTGTAATATGCCAAAGTAATTTATGTGGACGGCAACGGCCTTTGTTGTCTTACGCTGTCGTTAAACCTCTGCATCCATCCAATGTAGAGATTGAAACCAGTCGGTTTTGATTTATTTATTAGTTACCTCATTCATTCAGGCAATTGGATCATGTTTCAGTATTATGTGCAAGACCTGTATCATATCTTCGCATTCAGTTGTCCGTTCATTCACTCAATCATTAATTAAATCTCCGCTCCTTATATAGGCCTATTAATTTGAAATTATTATTATCTCCGCTCCTTGGACGGGCATTCTCTCTTTGTTCCACGAGTTAGGACCACAATGACCAAACTAGATCTTTTGCCACCACTGGGCCCTCCCTATGGAATGCCCTTCCCTCCTCTCTACGTGTTACCATTCTTTCTGCGTCTCTTCCCACATCCTTCTCCCTCCTCAAAACCTTCTTCTGCTCTAGGGGTTCTCGCACTGGAAGCGCAACTGAATGGCCACTGCTGTAAGCGGCGCTATATAAATTAATAAATACAATACAGTAAATCATTCATTCATTCAATTTAATCATATTCCAACATCATGTGTAAGGTCTGTATCATAAGTTTACCCCATGTACCGTCGATTCTCGTTTCCTTGGATAACCGCTGTGTAGTTCCAGCCTTATCTTTGTCGACTTTCCCCAGCTTATCTTCGTCGATTTTCCCCATTGTACCCTTGGATAAGCTATAAAGCAACAAAAACAATAACCTACTTAGACAATAGGCTCACCTTAACTACCGGACCACTTGAAAGCCCGTCAAAATATAACCGGCTCCAAGTGAATATTTAAATATTCGTCCTGCCCTGAAGTGTTGTAATGTTTGAATCGCTTTGAGGGTCATTGACATTACAGGAATGCAATTAATATTGACTGATATAACGCAAAAGACGGGATAAAAAGTTAAGCTTGCATGTATTCATGCATGCATGTTTGTTTGTATGTGTGCATATGGCCATTTATATAGCGCCTTACAAAACCCTCACGAAGGCGCTAACCGTAGCTACCCAACAGATCTAATTAGAAAATGTTTCCTGAGCTGCATGCGATCAAGAATAAACCGGTGCTCAGTTTTCCAGTAGCGGATTAAGAATTTTCTCGAGTTTGGATGAGTGAAGCAATAATGAGTGCAATCAATGTACAATATACATAGATGTGGACTCACCGTGTCTTCTCATGCATTGGACTATCATCAGCCTGGAGCAATAGGTTCTGGTCGCCAGGGGTCGCTTCTCTTCCGGTTCCGGAACTCCTCCGTCGATCCACCGTTTCCGGTTGGCCGACATTCTTAGCTGACGCGCCAGATAACTTCCGTTTCTTGGTATCTACAAAAGATAGCGCTGTAAACCAATTGACATTAGTCAGAAGAGGGCAGTTGTAGTAGTAGAAGTAGTAGAAGTAGTAGCAGAAGTAGTAGAAGTAGTAGTAGATGTAGTTGCAGTAGTAGTAGTAGTAGTAGTAGTAGTAGTAGTAGTAGTAGTAGTAGTAGAAGGAGTAGTAGAAGTAGTATTAGTAGTAGTAGCAGCAGCAGCAGCAGCAGCAGCAGCAGTAGTAGCAGCAGCAACAACAGCAGCAGCAGCAGTAGTAGTAGTAGTAATAGTAGTAGTAATGGATGACCTATCGCCACTTGAATGAGAGCGAATCTGAAAAGGCGCAATAGAAATTATTAATCGTCGCCTGAGAATTATCCTCGCGTATCTCCATTTTCCAAAATTCCGAGATATTCGAGGTTGAAGTTTGGGACGCATTTTGCGGAAAAATAAGAAATTCGATGCAATAAGGAGGGCATTAGCAAATTACAGTTCACACACAGACGTCATATTAAAACATCAACATTGCATAAAGACCCTGCATTTAAAAAATTAACGATTAGAGCTGTTTTTCTTAAATTTATGAAAATTTTGTATAAAATGGATTTACAAATATCACGAACCATCCTTCGGAAAACAAAGACATGAAATGATTAAATTAAGCAACGACCAATTATAATTATTAGAGAGTGTTTTCGTTAAAATATTCATGGATATAGTCCGGATTTTTAAAAGAAAAACTTTTAATTGTCTGGACATGCGACACTTTAATCCAGCTAAGATCACAGGTTTATACTGTTGTATATCCTGCTCGTCCAATCAACGACGAGCTTTCTCTGGACATACAACAACTGACACTGCTACACCACGATAGCTGTGTGGAGATACGATAAAATGTTTCTGAAAACAGGACATACGACAGTATATTTTGATGAATATCTTTAAAACGACCTGTCGTATCTCTTAGCCATTGATACTGAAGAAAGATCCTAAAAATTCTGCTACAAATCAACTCTAAACTGCTTTTCGAAAAAAAGTGGAGATACGACAAGATAATTCTCAGGCGACGTAATTACAATTACCTATGCCTTTGCTGGTCTCCTCTGCCACAGAACTTCCTCGTTTCCTCTCACTGGAAGACTTTCTCGACGTCTTTCCATGTCTTGGTCGCTGAGTCCCTGACGTCAGTTGCGCCGAAGTCCGACGAGGTCCGTGGAGTCTGGATCTGGGTGAAGTGCGTCCAGGCCTAGATGATGCAAGGTTCTGCGTTGGATCGTGGCGAACAGTGAGCGCCTCTGAATCGAGTTGGGAGTGGTTAGAGTAGACCTGATCGCCGACCACCAAGAGACCGAGTCCATTTCCTGACAATGATCACGTAATCAAAATGATCAACGCCATCTTCTTCATCTTTGTCATTGTTATCATCATCATCATCATCATCATCATCATCATCATCATCATCATCATCATCATCATCATCATCATCATCATCATCATCATCATCATCATCATCATCATCATCATCATCATCATCATCATCATCATCATCATCATCATCATCATCATCATCATCATCATCATCATCATCATCATCACTATCATTAACATAACTGTAACTACTACTACTACTACAATTGCTACTGCTGCTGCTACTACTACTACTTCTACTACTAGTAACTAGCTAGAATCCCCAACTGCGCAACTAAATTCTTAATACGAAGAACATGCTTACCATCAGCACCTACCGTTTCTCCGCGATGGCCTCTGGACTGGTAACCATATCCAGGTCTGTTGAAGGAGGACTGGTAATTGGTTCCGTTGGAGCCTGACCTCTGCCGCAGTTCTCTGTCAGCCTTCGAGGATTCGTTAAGGATCTGGCGCAAAGCTTCGTCAACGACTGTTCTACTGAGACCCTTCAGACCCATCGAACCCATTTTGCGCAACAGATCATCGCGTAGCTTTGGTTTGGCCATCAGTTGCTGTATGGGTGAAAACGAGAATTGAATGAACGAACGAACAATTGATTGAATTGATTAATCAATGAATTTATGAGCGAAGGTAGGAATGAACTAAAGGATGAATGAATGAGTGAATGAGTGAATTAATGAACGAGTGAATGAGTGAATGGGTGAATGAATTAATGAATTAATGAATTAATGAACGAACGAAAGAATGAATAAATGAATAAACCAAAGTATGAACGAATGAGTGAATGAGAGAATGAATGAATGGGCGAATAAATGAATGAATTAATTAACGAAAGAATGAATGACTGAACCAAAACGTGAATGAACGAAAGTAGTCTATAAATGAACGAAAGAATGAATGAGCGAAAGTATGAAAGTATGAATGGACTAAAGAATGAATGAACTAAAGTATGAATGACTGACTGTCTGACTGAACGAATGAAACTACGACTGATCGAAAGTATGAATGAATGAATTCGTTCATTCATCCTCATTATCATATTCCTAATTACCGAAATGTATGCGTTAATGGAAGATGGTGGGACTTTCCATAAGGCCGACTTTTCAGGTGATTTGCTGGATGGAACCGGTTCTCTGAGACCAGCTGCAGCTCCCAGCTGATGCCTCTGCCTCTGCTGCTTCTGCTGCTGCTTCTGCTGCTGGTACTGTAAGAGATATTTGTAATTCTGACCAGAAAGATACCATACAGATAACGAATCTGATAATTGAATAGTACAATGCGTAGATTTGGTATAAGACTATTAAGTATAGTTTTTATAAATAAATTTATTTATTTAACCTATTACTTTCGCGAAACAACTGCTTTTCCAAGGTCGTGACATAGAGTCACCACAGTTGGACCGAGTAATCAATCGTTGGATCACAGAGCCACTTCGCTACCGAATAAGACCATACCATCTTCTGTGAGACTGAGCGCTTCTGTGAGACTCTTAAGTGGCGCTATATAAATGTCTTGTTACATTACATTACATTACATCTTAAAACAGTGAAAGATTTAACCCTGGTGGTGTCAGACCCAAGCCTGGAATAGGAGGGCGACGTCAATGGCCACGGCAGCCATAAGATGTCGTTAAACACCTGAAACTACTACTGCCACAACTGCATATAAGTAACGAGCAATAATTCATACATCAACTAATATAAGGCATTAAATTCACAAATACATATAAATGTATTAAACACTACTATACGTGAATTTTTGACATCAATTAGGATAACGAAATATTCTTCTTGCACACCCGTTAAATCAATTCGACCAAGGCTATAAATATATCTGTTCTAAAGTTGGACGCAGTGTTCTCTAGCGGCTTGTCAGGTCAAAATAAGTTCTGTCGACGTTAACGGCCTTTGTTCCAGCATTGTAATCGAACATTTATATAGCGCCACTTTTAATTAGAGGCGACGCCGACCCGTGGGAGTGTCTTCACTGAAAAAGAAAGGTTTTCAGGCGCTTGCTGAACTGGACATTTTTTGGAATATTTGCATGCATTTGTGCATGTGTACGTACTATGAATGTGTGTATGTAAACTATGTATGTTTCCTCGTAGGTAAGCAAACTAAGCATGTATGCAACTATGCATGTATGTATGTATGAATGCATCCATGCCATCTGTCAGCTGCAGACGGGAATCCGTTGGTTGGCTCTACGTGTTTGCAAGTGCCCGCCATTTGTGACTCTAACTGGTTTACTGAGCATTGTTTTGCTACCTGATGTAATAGTCTAGTTGTAAATGACATTTAACATTATAATATATGCTAGCGCTGAGAAAGCGCTTTTGTGAGATACTTTGAACTGTGCTACATTAAGTGTCCTGATGCATGCATAAATAGGCCTGTACATACATGTGTACTGAGTATGTTTTTAGGTGTCTATGTAGTCTTGTTAGTATGTATGCATGCATATATGTATGTGAGTATGTATGTATGTAGGCATGTATGCAGGCATATGAGTATATATGTATGTAAGTATGTATGCAAGTATGTATGTATGAAGTATGTATGCAGGTATATAACTATATATGTATGTATATACGTGCGTACTTAAGTATGCATGTATGTATGTTTATATGCATGTATCACAGCCTCTGGACATCTATAAATCGCCTTTTCAGTCCAAGCGTACCCTTTTGAACTGATATTTTACACGTTGAACTTAACCTGCCCATTAGCTTTAACCCTCTAAGGGACAAGATTTTTTTTGGTCTGCAAAATGTTCACAACTAATGCAAATACATTGTATAGGGTTCTCCGGTCAACATAATGTAGTCTATTTTATGCTTAGTAGTACACATTTACATTTTGGTCACTTTTATTTTATGGGACAGATTTGTCCCATTGTCCGTTAGGCAGTAAAAGTACATTTTTGTGCTATGTTGGACTATGTTGATTAAATGTCAGAATATGACCATGTACCATGTAGCAAAGAATTTATTTGGACAGATATGATATATAGATAGTTAGTGTGGAACTTGGTGAAACAGTTACGGTCACTTTGCAAACATAGAAGAACACTACAGGTGGCACACTGAAATCTTGACCGGTTATCTTTGCCCCTCTTGTGACAAAGCTTACATCTCTTCCTGTCAGGCAAGATGTGAGGCAAATTATGTATCAACACTGGAGACCCCTTTCTTTGATCGCTCCAGTCGGAAGAGCATTCCCTGGAAGTACAAGTACCTATGATACGACGAACCACCTGCTGTCTGAACTCTAAATGTGTTATTTTGGTGTTTGTTGGGAGACTTGTAATTCAAGTAGCCATTCACCACTGTTTCGACCAGGCTATCAAACATCACTCTGAGATAATACTTCTATCGGCATCAAATTCTATTACATAATACGATTTGAGCTGGTCTTCCAGATCAACTCCTCCCACATAATTATTTGTTGTATTCCTTTACCCATGATGGAACTTTGATAACAACCTTCACAGAGGAACCTTCTGACGTCTAGCCTATCCATAGGTTCTGTAGCTACGGATGGTTCCGAATTGGATATGAGATGGACAGCCTTTGTGTCCATCCACATCAAAAAGTTCATCTGCTTCTCCGTTGTTTGGAGGGCTGAATATCACCTCTTGTATGCTTGCAGGCCCTAGGCATATTTGTATGATGTATGAATGTATGTATGTATTGCATGTATGTATGTATGTATGGATGGATGGATGTAAGTATGCATGTATACATACATTTATGTATGTATGTCTGTATGTATATATGTGTACGTATTTATGTGTATATGTATGTATATATGTATGCATGTATGCATGCATGTACATATGTTTCTACGTATGCATGTATGTATGTATGTATATATGTATGTACATATGTATATGTTTATGTATATGTGAATGCATATTATATGTATTTGTGTAAGTGTGAATGCATTTATGTATGTCTCTATGCATGCATATATGTATGTATGTATGTATGTATGTATGTATGTATGTATGTAGGCCTATGTATACGAATGCAAGTATGCATGAATGCAAATTATGTACGTTTTTACAATGCCCTTTCATGTACAGGCATTTTGTATATATATGCATTTTATGACATTGCCTAACGGACAATGGGACATATATGTCCCATGAAGATTTTCTTCAAAATCTGCAAGACTGTGAAAGGAATGGTTCTTGTCAATGAATATCCTCTTTTGTGAAGAGTCGATGTACATTATTTAAAAGTTTTGTAATGTATTATTCCTCTGTGAGAAAAAATACAAAATGACAAAGTTTGTATTTTATTTAAAAAAATTAATAATATTAAAATAAAAATATCTGGCCCCTAGAATGTGTGGGAGCTCATGAAAAAGTCACAGTTAGATTGATCAAATACTGAACAAATAAATAAAATCGTTAAATAAACCCATTTGCTCAATCTAATAAATCCAGGCACTTTTTTCTGACATGGGACATATATGTCCCAAATCCCTTAGAGGGTTAACTGATTGGATCCGTTGACTGTTACCTGTTGATCCATGATGTTCGTTTTCTGTCCCATTCCAAGGATTTCCAAGATTCGCTGAATCGTTTGATTCGCTGAATCTGCGTCGATGGTAGATGTCGACCAAAGCAGCACTGGCTGTATACAAAGGTTACAGAAGACGAGGAAGGGTAATATATATATATATATATATATATACCGGGTGGCGCATTAAAAACGTTCCCAAACTTTGTTAACCTGGCAATTAAACAATTTTAAAGTAAATTGAATCATAGTAAATCAAACTAATCATAATTCATATTTGTACAACACAGCCAAAATTTAGCGCAAAATACTCAACAGTTTGAGAGAAATTGTTGTTAGAACTGTATGACCCATGGTCAACATTTTGCACAGTTGTTTACGATGACGTTTTACGCGAACAGATGTTTAATTGATCCTCCGCCTTCTCTTGTAACGACCCTTAAACGCTGTTTCCACTGTCCTATTGACTTCTGTATCTGTGTGTCGTCTAATAGAGACCATTTTGCTTCAATGACCTGCTTAAGTTCGTCAGTATTTAGAAACGGTTTTCTGCGACCAGCATACACCAGGTCCTTTAGGGTGTTCCATACATAGTAGTCCAGAGGATTTAGATCGGGAGAGTTTGGTGGCCAGGCATCACTGTGGATAAAATCAGGGGTGTTTGCTTTAAGAAATTGCTGAGCCAATCTATAACGATGTGAAGGAGCACTGTCTTGTTGAAAGATGTAGGCCTAATTGTCGTCAGGATAGAGTCTACCACATTGGAGAATGAGCTTATCGCGTAACAAGCCGACGTAATGCTCTCCATTGACTTTGGTTTTCTGAGGATCAATGAAGATGATGTCTGTTTTACCGTGCATCGAAACTCCAGAAGATACCATTAATTTTTTAGAGAAACGAGTCAAACGACTAGTCTCATGATAAAGTCTTTCTGGCGCAATTGAAGACTTTCGTTCATTGCTAGAGCCGTAAACGCGGCTATTCTGACTCGGTTTATGCTTTGTCTTGACCAGTTTTTACGCGGATTTTTCTGAACGATTCGCTTGCCTCGCCAACCCTTCTCCTCAAATGATATCTTAATAACAGCGAGATCATCATTTGAAAACACCATGTTTTAATGTTTACTACTTCGAGGACTAGTTTAATCAAGATACTCTCGTTACTTCGCGGCGAAATAAATGACGTACTTTTGTGCAAAATTTGTAAACAGGTATGACGTCATAACCTTGCCGCAGGGTGTGACTTAATAAACAAACTCTCTTGAAATTTTGCATTTGTGCACAGAAATAATTGCTTAACATTTTGGTATAAATTAAAATTTGATATCTCTTAAATTAGATCTTTGCCAGGTTAGCAAAGTTTGGGAACGTTTTTTATGCGCCACCCGGTATATATATATATATGCGCTATATAAGAGCTGTCGTGTAGCTATTATATATATAATAGCGCTATATAATATTTAGTAATAGTTATAGAAAAGGTAAAGAGGAAGAAGACGTCATCCTTCTCCTCCTTCTGCGTCTAGTTCAAAGATTTAATAAAAGTGGCTATATATATAGCGATGAATAATGTTGCACTGTCTAAACACATGCATACATTGTATTCATCGCTATATATATAGCCACTTTTATTAAATCTTTGAACTAGACGCAGAAGGAGGAGAAGGATGACGTTGCCATACATGCATACCTACAAACATACCTACAAACATACCTACAAACATACCTACAAACATACACACACATACGTACACATACATACATGCGGGTTCGAATCCACCTCAAGCCGCCGCGTAGGGACCCTGGTCAAGTCCTTCACTCGCAATTGCTCATGCGCTTCGGCGTGAAACTCCGATTCAGTGTCCGCGCTGTATATAGTCGGGAGCGCCTCTGAGTAGAAATCTTGAAGGGGCGCTATAACAAGTGCTCATACATACATACATACATACATACATACATACATACATTACATACACAGATACATACATACATACATACATACATACATACATACATACATACATACATACATACATACATACATACATACATACATACTTACATACACAGATACATACATACATACATACATACATACATACATACATACATACATACATACATACATACATACATACATACATACATACATACATACATACATACATACATACATACATACATACATACATACATACATACACATTACATAAGCACACACATGCATACTTGCATATATTTGCATACCTACATGCCTACATTAATAGGCTACATACATACATACATAGGCAAAAAAGCACAAATTGGCGTTGCATGAATATGAGAAACTGGAACAGAATACAAACTTAACAAATTTTTGGCCGTCTTCCTGTAAGTATACGAGACATCTTTAACATCATTCAATTCAATTGAGTTCTTGGGCTGCGAGATCGGGATCAACCAGAAAAAATAGGCGCTATATAAAAATGTGCCTTTATGTGTTTAAGATCTTTAATCGTCTGTTTACCTTAAGGTTGGAAAGTCCGGTCACGAGAAGGCCTGGGTTCGACTTCTGCTGTTGAGGGGTTGGATGGTATTCAACGCGAGGGGCACTCCTTTCCAACCAGGCTCCTTTCCTCTGGTCCTCTTCCTTCCAGACATCCTCTTCATCCTCCTCCTCCTCCTGCGCCTTGTCCTGAGCCATTTTAATTCACTCCGTAAAATACTATTAAGTGATAACAGTAACAATAAAAATAGGAATACAATAATAAAAATAGTATAGTAAAGAACATTCGACGTAAAATCCTGTATCCCTTGAGCCCAAAAAGGCAGACAGATAGGCAGGCAGGCAGACAGACAGACCGACAGACACACAATCATGCAGGCAGGTCGCCTAACAGAGGGGTAAGCAAGCACACAGACAGGTAGACATACTGACAGGCAGACAGGCCGTAACCTGTTACCGGGCTGGCACACAGACAGACAATACAGGCAGACAGACAGACAGACAGGCAGACAGACAGACAGGCAGACAGACAGACAGGCAGACAGACAAGACAGGCAGACAGACAGACAGACAGACAGATAATTAACAAAGATGATTAATGTCGCCCTCCTCCTTTATTTGAGCTTGAGACTGGCTATTCCAAAGTAGGAACGTAGTTCTATACAGACAATGTATATGCAATAGACCTCAAATACAATATTATTAATAGGCAGACAGGAAGGCAGACAGAGAGGAAGGCAGACAGAGAATGAGGCAGACAGAGAAGAAAGCAGGCAGGGAGGAAGACAGACAGAAAGGTTGGCAGACAGCGAGACAGGTCGTGAAATGAATGGCCTAACTTTTTCAATATAGGTACCTACAGTTTCACACTTCGCAATTTAAAAATTGCATCACTGTTTATAAACAAACCTCGGAGTTGCTTGGTGAGTTGGTGGCAAACATCATTTTTAAAAATTCGTTACGCTTCGTATCCTCCACATCTTATTTACATTCGGATAAACTTGAAAACTTTCTCTGATATTATCATTTCGTTTCGTTTCCTCTTCTCGATAACTGTCATGGCGGAGGAGAAGGATTGATGACGTATACCAGTTGACGTCATCCGAATCGAAGATTATGAATTGTCAAAGAGAAAGCACCGTAAACATCTGAGTGTGAAAGTAAGCTGCCGCAGTAGAAAAACTGGATCGCCTTAAACAACATTGGCCACGGTTGGCCATAGCAACAGGAAAATAGGTCACAAAGGCAGAGTTAAGCGTGATTGGCTGCAGCAGCAGAAAATGGGTCACGAAGACAATCGTGACCGTGATTGGCTGGAGCAACAGGAAACTGGAGCATGAATACAGGTTGTGGTTGGTTGACTTAGGCCCACATAATAGTTGATTGGTTAATTTCAACATAGCAGTTGGTTGCTATGGTTTCCATTCATTGTTTGGACCAGGGTTTAAATACTGACCTGGTTTCTTACCTAGAATGATCTAGGTATTCGCAATCTTAATCCGATTTAATCTAAATCACCGCATTCCAACCTACATACCTATTGTATTTATTAATTTATATAGCGCCACTAACAGCAGTGGCCATTCAGTAGCGCTCCCAGTGCGAGAACCCATAGAGAAGAGGAAGGTTTTGAGGAGGGAGAAGGATGTGGGAAGAGACCCAGAAAGAATGGTTACACGCAGAGAGGAGGGAAGGGCTTTCCATAGGGAGGGCCCAGTGGTGGCAAAAGATCTAGTTTGGGCCATACCTCATTCCTTCCTTCCTTCCTTCCCTCCCTCCCTCCCTCCCTCCTTCCTTCATTCCTTCCTTCCTCCCTCCCTCCCTGCCTCCCTGCTCCTCCCTCCCTCCCTTCCTTCCTTCCTTCCTTCCTTCCTTCCTTCCTTCCTTCCTTCCTTCCTTCCTTCCTCCCTGCCTGCCTCCCTGCCTCCCTGCCTCCCTGCCTGCCTGCCTTCCTTCCTTCCTTCCTTCCTTCCTTCCTTCCTTCCTTCCTTCCTTCCTTCCTTCCTTCCTTCCTTCCTCCCTGCCTCCCTGCCTCCTTCCTTTCCTACATTCCTTCCTTCCTTCCTTCCTTCCTTCCTTCCTTCCTTCCTTCCTTCCTTCCTTCCTTCCTTCCTTCCTTCCTTCCTTCCTTCCTTCCTTCCTTCCTTCCTTCCTTCCTTCCTTCCTTCCTTCTCTCCCTCCCTCCATCCCTCCCTTCCTCAGTCGATCCAATCCTCGTAGAACACATCACACGAACTCAGTTGACAATATTTCTCTTTTTCCAGCAACGCATCGTCATCAACAACAACAAAAAGGTCGTCCAATCGTATCGACCGTTCTCTGGGTCAGGTCAAGAAGGGGTCACCGTCGTAAACCGTGTCAGTAGGTCATCGTCACTGGTAGCCGAGCAGCTGCATCCTGGTGGGGTAGCGGGTCCTGTGTCCCATGCACTTGCGTCGGTCGATGAAGAGGGAGTTGATCTTGATGGCTACGTCCTTCTCCATGGCCATCCTCTGATCCTGAAGGTCCTTCAGAGCGTGCTCCGACTCGTTCAGCTTCTGCATCAGGGCGTCCATCGTTCGAGCCAACTCGTGCACCTCGCTCACCAGACTAAAACACGATAGTTACATTTAGTGGGGGTCCCTATCAAGATGAAGGGACAGGTTGGACAAAAGCACCATATTATTTCCACGTGATCTGCATTCCTAACACTTTATGTTGAGTTGGATTCATGTGATCAAGAAAACGGATCAAGAGTGATGAGTTATATTCCACGTAAAGGTGTTGGCCAAAAGGGCGTACAGCTGTCGCCTAGTGCCGTATTACAAATTAAAGTACTTGGATCACCACATACTAGTTTTACGTCTTATTTAAGTAAAGTGCATGATGGGGTTCAAATGTGTGTGTGTGTTTGTGTGTGTGTGTGTGTGTGTGTGTGTGTGTGTGTTTGTCTGTGTGTGTGCGTGGGTGTGTGTGTCACTGTTGCAGCTTCACCACATATAATTTCAGTTGTTTTCTAGAAAAGTAACGTTACCTTATATTCTTTTTAATGTTGTACCTTTGATAGATGATGACATGGACTGACAAGTCTGCTTTTATTTGCCAGAAAAGAATAATTGAAGGTCTGAAGTGTTTGTTTGAAGGTAAGCAAAGGTATGGCTATGATAGGTAGGTAAGGAGAGGTATAGGGTGATTTGCGAAGAAATGAGGTATGATAAATCTGAAAGAAAATTGGGTATGATAAACTGGATGAGTGCCGACGGACTAACTGGTAGTGGACGGGGTCACGGCAAAGGTCAACGTTTGGCCTTGACTCGCGGGTGTAGAGCCTCGTCTGGGCGACCTTGATCGGGTCCTCCTTGTTTCGGATCGCCTCCCTCAGCCGCGCGATGCTCAGCTCCGTCTTGGCGATGTTGTCACAAGTCTGCATAAAGAAGCAAGCAACAGCACCGCCCACTTATGAATATGCATGCTAAGGCGGTTCGATCCCACCCACTTATGAATATGCATGCTAAGGCGGTTCGATCCCACCCACTTATGCAAATGAATATGATCGCAGTAGCACGTTTTCCGTATTATAGTACGATTTGTCAGATATGTTGTCGTCGTCATCATCGTCGTCGTCATCGTCGTCGTAATTTTACTTTCTTTCTCCTCCTCGTCTTCCTCCTCGTCCTCCTCGTCCTCCGGGTCCTCCTCCTCGTCCTCGTCCTCCTCGTCCTCCTGCTCCTCCTCGTCCTCCTCGTCCTCCTCCTCCATCTGCTCCTCCTCCTCCTCCTCCTCCTCCTCCTCCTCCTCATAACCACCAGCACAACAACAACCATCATCAACAACAACAACAACAACAACAGCAACAAGGCTAAAGTGACCCGGTAGCCGATTGAAATAACTGCATGAGCAAGTCCTCCACTCAAAACTGCTCAGCGTCATCGATTGATGCTTGGTAATTATATCGTCAATAATAAATACGTAATATAAACAATAAAAAATACAGCCCGTAAAAACAAAGTTTTTTACTATATCCATCTAGTATCCTATAATGCGTCTTATGAAGCAGTTACCTCTACAAATATATAGTCCGCGTTCATTTTACGACATAGCGTGCGTTTAATCAGGCAGCGCGCCCGTTTTTATTGCGGCCAATCACAACGCTGGCCAATGACAACGCTGCGTATCGGAAAAGGGGATTCCCCGTTTCGAAAAGTTGAGTCCCCGATTCTATAAGCTAGCCTTTTTGGGGGAGCTGAAATTTTTATAGAATGAAATGTCTGCGAGGTCGAGTCTATCTGCCAAGTTTCACGACGATTGAATGATTGTAAGTGATCGAATGAGTCGTCGCAAGATTTGACTTTTTAGCCTGTGGCTCAAACATACATGTAGTTACATAGTTACATTCAAGATTTCCGTAAGTTAAACTAGATGGATAATAAAATACAGCCCGTAAAAACAAAGTTTTTTACTATATCCATCTAGTATCCTATAATGGGTCTTATGAAGCAGTTACCTCTACAAATATATAGTCCGCGTTCATTTTACGACATAGCGTGCGTTTAATGAGGCAGCGCGCCCGTTTTTGTTGCGGCCAATGGCAACGCTGGCCAATGGCAACGCTGCGTATCGGAAAAGGGGATTCTTCGATTCGAAAATTTGAGTCCCCGATTCTATAAGCTTGCCTTTTTTGGGGGAGCTGAAATTTTGATAGAATCAAGTGTCTGCGAGGGCGAGTCTATCTGCCAAGTTTCAGGACGATTGAATGATTGTAAGTGATCGAACTAGTCGTCGCAAGATTTGACTTTTTAGCCTCTGGCTCAAACATATATAGATATATTCAAGATTTCCGTAAGTTAAACTAGATGGATATAAAATACAGCCCGTAAAAACAAAGTTTTTACTATATCCATCTAGTATCCTATAATGCGTCTTATGAAGCAGTTACCTCTACAAATATATAGTCCGCGTTCATTTTACGACTGCGGCCAATCA
>JACEVL010000919.1:1130000-1142500 GCA_020284085.1 Aporrectodea caliginosa
GAATGAATGAATGAGCGGAGGAATGAAGAAGCAGCAGTAGCATGGACATGCAGACAGACAGACACACAGATAGCCAGACAGACACACAGACAGACAGATCTATACAGACAGATCCACCTACTTGATCTGTGCTTCTGCCTCTCTGATCGTTCGTTTCAGAAGGTCCTGAACGTTGTTGATGACCTCCAGCTCCTGTCGACGTCAGTCATCCGAAACGAAAAGATAACGGTAAATGTTACGGTAACGGTAGAGGTTATATGGTAAAGGTAACGGAAGAAGTAACGACGAATGTAACGGTAAAGATAACGGCAAAAGTAAAGGTAAAGAGGTACTGGTAATGGTAAAGATAACGGTACAGGTAGCGGCAAAGGTAACGGTCGAGATAACGGTAAGGTAACGGTAACGTAAAGGTAGAGGTAAAGGTAACGGTAGAAGTAAAGCATTTGTTTACACTTCTTTATAACATGCTGATTGTTGATTGGTGGTGGTGATGGTGGTGGTGGTAACCATCATTGCTAGGATGAAGAGGCTGAGCAGAAGGATGAGGAGGACTGTAACAGCAATGACAACGATCATCATCATAATCACTAGCGATAACGTCAATGATGATGGTGATGATGATGATGATGATGATGATGATGATGATGATGATGATGATGATGATGATGATGATGACGAGAGCGATGATTAAGAGCAGAGAGATCGATGCTGACCTTGAGCAGGTTCAGTTCGACCTCATCCTGAACGAGGTCGATGCCCTCTCTCCTCTCCCTGCAGTTCAGGTTATCCATGGCGATGAGCAGAGCCAGCTCACAGGCGGCCAGGGCTCGTTCCAGCCTCTTCTTCTGGTCCACAAGGAGGTCAGTCTCGTTGCGCATGTCGTTGATCTCGCGTTCCAGTTCGTCCTTCCAGAAGTGAAGGTCCCTGAGACGCTCAGCCAGTTTCTTCGTCGTCTCGTCCTGGGTCAACCTGGTCTGGGCATCCGTCTCCTTGATGGTATCCTCGGAGGCGTGTTGGACTCGATCGGCGTTGTCCCTATCGGCGAAGGCCTGGTAGTACTTGGCGTACGTCGCCTCGTGGTATTCGGGGAGGTTGTAGCGGGCCGAACGGTACCCCATGGTCGACACCCCCATGTCGTTCCCTATGTTACCCTGGTAGGTTGTTTCGTACTGGAAGCATCCCTCTCCTGGTTTGGCCGTCTGTTTTCCAGGGGCTGGCTCGCGGCTGCACAGCATCGTGCCCGTAGGTGGATTGGCCTGTGATGACGACATCGTTATTGGCTGATTAATTAATGTTCGACCGTCTAATTAGCAGTTAATTAGTCCAATCGTTTATTTCCTGCTGTATTCTGCGGACGTTTTAAATCCGTTATTTAGAAAAAACCGACGAAAGTCTAGATGTTCTGACGTCGAGCCTCTTATGACGTAGTCGTTGCCATGGAAACATAAGACGTGTTCAACTGACGTTTACTCGATTGATTGTTGCCTCATCATTATTCTATTGTAGTTTATACCTACTTTGTCCTTGCAACTGAACTTCATCAACGTCGTCATCATCATCATTCTCCTCCTCCTCCTCCTCCTCCTCCTCCTCCTCATCGTCGTCGTCATCGTCATCATCATCATTCTCCTCCTCCTCCTCCTCATCGTCGTCGTCGTCATCGTCATCATCATTATTCTCCTCCTCCTCCTCCTATTCCCCTCCTCTTCCTCCTCCTCCTCCTCCTCCTCGTCGTCGTCATCGTCATCATCATCATTATTCTCCTCCTCCTCCTTTTCCCCTCCTCTTCCTACTCCTCCTCATCATCACCATCATCATCATCATCATCATCATCATCATCATCATCATCATCATCATCATCATCATCCTACTGTCAGTAGTGACAGTAGTTTCTAACGTTTAACGATTTTACGCAAACTGTGGGTTCCCAATTCTCGTCTAAGCGCAGTTGCTCTGTATATATAGCATTTGGTGAAACTGTTAAAAGGTGTGTAATGTTCAAACAGATCTCAATCTGGCGATTAACGTAATGCCACCTCAGCTATTAATAATATTTATTATTATTATTATTATTATTATTATTATTATTATTATTTTTTAATGCCCTGAGGTACTTCATTCCCCAGGGACTTATAAAATTATAAAGAAAAGATTATTATTATTATTATTATTATTATTATTATTATTATTATTATTATTATTTTATTATTATTATTATTATTATTATTATTATTATTATTATTATTATTATTATTATTATTATTATTATTATTATTATTATTTCGCATTTATTAAGCGTCACTGCGTAGTTGTGAGTGAAATACTAGATCAAGATACCTACGCAGTAACTGCCTCACGGTAGGCTCGAACCCTTAATCTCCGCGTTACAAGGCGAGCTCTCTAACCAATCGGTTACCCTGTTCGACATATTATATGTGCTTAATTAACAGAGTTTGGTACAGCCTGTTGTTGTTGTAATAATAATAATAATAATCTTTTCTTTATTAAGCGCCTGACAAACGCACTGCGCTGTACATTTACATGTTATGCAATTTAAATCTTAACTACTAACAGAACAGACAGCTTGCAATACAACGGCGCTAATAGCAGCCTACAAAGCATATCCTCCCAACGGGGGCTCGAACTCGGTACCTCTCGGTCTCTGTGTCAGATGTTTTCCAATGCGCCACGGGGACCCCCCTTCCAGCTACTTTCGCCTAACTGGAGATTACGATTTACGAGCAACCCTCACGATTGTTATAGAAACTAAAATTTTGCATGCTTTTAACCGTAATCGTAAGCTCCAAACTTCTAAAGCGCCACTCGAAAGCCAAGCGCAAGTCACCAGCTTATTCACAAACGCTGCGTCGAGTCAGAAGGGTTGTTCAAAGGGTATTAAAAGGGAGATCCGAGTCCGGTTGTCAGACGGTCAGAGGGGGCAGAGTATATAGCTGTTACAGTGGGTGTCCTTTAGGTCGACGATTGGAAGGTGTAGGATGAGGTGAGTCTGGGTAAGAATTCTTTTATCGATTAGCGTCGTAAGATGGTGTTTTAAATGAGCAGTGTCGAGGACATTATACGATCGCTATGGTAACATGTGTTCGTTTTCGTTTTCGTTTTACTTTTACAGTTTTTCGTATAATTGTTATCGTAACCCTTCAGTTTTTCGTAAATGTGTGTTCCTTCGTGAATATTGTAAAGTGTAAATTTTACTTTATTATTGTTGGGTAATGTCGAGCTTAGTACTGAGGTCATTGCTACTGCAGAAGGTAAACTTTACGGCGTGCATATATATGAGCATTCATTCATTCATTCATTCCGGAGCAGAAGTGGCTTCCCGTGGCTTCAACCTATACCGTGGTAGGTTGTAGCGGGTCGAGCGATAGCCCATGCGTGATGGACATCCCATGTCGTTTGATATATGTTGCCCTGGTAGGTTGTTTCGAACCTACCTGGGATACATATTGCTCGTCTTTGATTAATCAATCAATCAGAATTTACATAGCGCCTCTTCAAGATTCCTACTGAGAGACGCTCCCGATCCCGGCCAAGCTGAAGAAAGTAGACGAATCTGAAGACTGCAGCATGGTACCGCTGCAGCTCACCCCAGATTCTTGGTTCTCTAACTTCGTTGATCCTACCATTTTGTCAGTCAGAGCATGCAGCAGATTCAAGGCGTGGCAGTTCATTTAGTTAGAAGTCATTAGATTAGATTAGATTAGATCATATTAGATTAGATTAGATTAGATTAGATTAGATTAGATTAGAATATCTTGGATTGGATTGGATTCGATTATATTGGATTGGATTGCATTAGATTAGATTAGATTAGATTAGATTAGATTAGATTGCTTAAAATAATGATTCCATTTGTGCACAATATTTATCTGTATTTCATGCGAATTTCCAACAATTTAGTTACACGACTCTATTCATATTTATAACAAAGTCGTCTCAGTGTAAAACTTTCATCAGATTTCCTTTGTCCTTTAGTTCTTGACTCTGGATTTCCGTAGCATTAGCTTTGGCAGCTGGCGAATACAGACGGGCAACCTGTTTTCAATAATCTTTCTATGGGTCTTGGAATATCGGAAGCTACGTGGCGGTATTTCCTCGTAGTGGATTCGCAGGCGGAAGCAGCTGACATCGATCCCTGATGGAATGATGTGGAATGGTTGCCAACAGGCCTGTGGTATCTTGGATTGTTGTCCGTTCGAGAGCGTTGCGTCAACTGGTTGGCTGTGGTTCTTGTAGAAGAGGCATTTGAGGGATGGGGTTGAGGTTTCGTCTGTCTTTAGCTTTGCCCGTGAAGAGTTTTCAGTCTCAAAGCCGTCTCCATCACAACCTTTTAACGTGGCTTCATTGAGATCTGAGTTCTGCTTGGAGCTATCGTCAACTGGAGCTGTGTTTTTGGTGCGATTCTCTCCGCTAGCAGAGCCAGAGGATCCGTGATTCTTGAGTGCTTCAGGTCCAACTAGGACTTTATCTTTGGTCGTATCTTTTTTCGATCTATCGCTGACAACTTTCTTCGGCGATTCTTTCTTCGAGTGACTTGGAAAGGCGTAGTGTAGGAGCGGATTCAACAAACTGTTCGAAGGTGTTTTCGGAGAACTGGAGATGGTGTACGAAGTGTTCGGTGAATATTTTCGAGACTTGGCGAGATCGGAATGATTTTTCTTGACCTCGATAGTAGCCGGACGTTTTGGTGACTCGTCAAATGGTATGGGCGAGTAGAAGAGAGGTGCTCTAGGACAAATCGACCCCATTATGGGAGTGCTACAGAATTGCAGCGATTGCAATGGGGAATTAGAATGAGCGTGCGGACTTCTTATTTGAATCCTTTGGCCTCGTGGAATCTTATCCGAGTGACCTTCAGATGGATGGATGGAGTGTGGAGTAGTTATAGGACTTCCTGCGTGTGTCTTTGGACTTGACTTGGGATTATAACTGTCTGGTGAGTTGGGTTCGTCTCGTGGGGAGTTGGATTTGCTCGGGATCTCAGCTCTGTGCTCGAGATCTGCATGGCTAGTATATTGACTGCGTACACGCTTGAGTGTGTTCTGCAGACTTCTCAGGCGCCTAAGTTTTTGTCCAGACGCGTTGAAATTCCTGGGATACAGAGTTTTAATCTTTTTAACGCAGCTCTGACCGATGAGGAAGGTACGTTTTGTGGTGCTTTGAACACTCTTGGGTTGCTTTCTTCGGATGGTTTTCGAAGAGCGACGTTGATAGGTCTGGGATTGCGTCCCCCCTGCAGGGTCGGAGACAAGAAAAGTGCGGGTGGTTGACCGGAATGATATTTCTTGAACTCCATAGTAGCGTGATTTTAGTGAACTTTGCTCTTTCTCATCCCGATGCGAAACAGTTTTATCTGTAGGTATTTTCATGCCGACATCACTCAGATCAATGCCGACAAAACCTTGAAATCTTTCGTCACGTTTCAGACGACTTTGTCTTTGAAACTTATCGTCTGTTGTTTTCGGAGAAGCAAGTCCTACGCCTTTTGGACTAGAGACAGTTATCGCGTCACCAGTTCTTGCTGAAAGTCTGCTCGAGTTTCCTGAAATGTGAGAGACTGTACTTGTTGAAGTGTCTTTGGACGCCTCCGAGACACAGGGAACCATCCTGCTGTCGTTCGAACAGGCATGGTGATCTCCTCGCGTTCTGCAGGACTTAACTGAGCTGGTGGGGTGGTCAGAGTCGGGATTCGTTTTCAATACACTGCTGTCGACTGCTCTACATATCTCCTTCAGTCGGAACTCTACCGGAATGCTCTGCACCTTCTCCAACTGTGCGTAGCTCTCCTGCAGCGTCTGGCAACTCCACAACCTGGAGCCCGCGCACACCTTATCACCGATTCCGATACGGTCCACTGCTGGTCCGTGTTCACTCGCCTGGCACGGTGCGGGCAGTCGCAGACTCCGTCTCAACTCCGAGGCTTTCGTTGGCAACGGTTTCCTCAAAGATCTCGTCGCTTTACGAGGACTCGTGTCCTTAGGGGACCCGGGCAGAGCTGCCGCTGACGTCTCGGACAACTTAGCGGTGGGAAGACGCGGAGAGTGATCGAAAGTGCGGTTATTGCTCGGTGGAGAATTCGTCTTAGGAAGTGTAGACGTCGTGTGAGCGTTCACCGAGCTTGGAACATTCGAAGTGTCTGCGGGGGTACTCGGTTCTATTATGATTGTAGATGATCTAACCGGTCGGAACAGATGACCTTCTTGCACCTGATTCCCGTGGCTTATCTTCTGTCGCGTTTTCTCGACGGGAGTGTTCTCCTTGGTTGGCGATTTCAGGTTTTCCTTCGTTGGTACAAGCGTCAAACGGTCTCCATTTAGCCGTGTTCTAACTGTCACGAAGACTGGAGGACGTCTACGATAAGGTGTTGTTGCAGCGGCTGAACCTAGATGCGCTGGCAGGACAGACCTTTCGTCTGGCGCCTTTGATGCTGAATTCCTGGCATCGAGGGACTCCCTCCCTGCCACGTACGTCTGGTTCTGGCATCTCTTGACCTCGACCCCTGTTCGATCAGACCTTGCACTCGTCGCTTCCAACCCTCTGGCTGCTGCTCCAGATGTCGTCGTATCAAGTGATATCTCTGAGCAGCTGTCGTAGCAACTTGAACTGCTGCTGCTGCGACTGCTGCTGCTGACGTTCGTTACCATGGAAACCGAGGAAACATCCTGGAAACAAGACGGTGATGGTGGTGGACTGTTGTCGTTTCGTGATGAATGGTGGCCTTCCTCAGACACCCGCCGCTTGGTCTTAGATTTGGCGGTTTCAGAGCAGTTTGAAATCGATGCCCTATCAGACGGTCGAGAGCTACAGAGCTTTTCCGCTTGTGCCGTGACTTTGGACTCGTCGCCCCTGGAACTATTACCCTGAGAGGAGTTTCGTGTCTGTGGACGCGGACCTCTGAACATTTGTATGGGTGCCAGAATGGATTTGATTCGAAGGCTATTTTCTGTGCTTGTTCTTCGGTCGGTTTCAGTTGGGGAGGGCAACCCATTTGAGCCGGACAGCGTGGCTCGTGTCGTTTGAGCTGTCTCTGTGGTTTCCCGTTCACTTGAAGCACTCACAGACGTCCGTTCACCTGAATCGTTCTGCTTGACTGGGCTATCACCACATCGGTAGGTGAGTCGACCCGCTCGGTCCCCCGAACATTCGAGCAGATCTCCAGACTCCATTCCAAGGTCAAGCGGTTCGAGCATGACCTTCGTAAGTCGAGACTTTGCTTCGACCTCGTGTGGTCGTCGCTGACGTGCTGACGGGGAATTCTGGTCTTTGGCGACAGTGGTAGAAACGCGACGACCACCTGTTCGTGTTTGTTGGCGGTTTCTGGCCAGGCTATCGAGGCGCTTACACGTCTCCAGTTCCATCTCCGTTAGGTTTACGTTGACCAGGGCATAGTCAGGAAGAACTACTACGGATTCTATATCTGGGTCGATTTCTTGGGTATCTCGTTCGCGAGTGTGTTGGATGCGACTGCCGTGGCTCTGATGCATACCTGGCATCGAGGCGGCGTCACTTATGACTTGAGTCGGTTCGGTGTCAAGTGCGTCATCTGTCGGTGGTTTAGAACAGCGATTTGACTTCGTCCGGCTGCGAAATCTTCTCTTCGACAGGTACTCGCCTTTGAGAGTGCGACGCTTGGCGCTTCTCGGTTTGGCGTCAGGGGCGGTTTTAGCGAAACCAGAGACGACTCTACTCTTGATTTGGGACGCATGTTTCGAGATACTGCAATCGTTGACCGCTTCTTGTAATCCTGGTCTTAACGAGATGCTCCCATCGCTGTTAACTGATTCTCCTCCCGATGCATCCTGTCTCATCGAGGTATCTCCCGTGTGTGCTGAGACTTGGTCCTGCTTCAACCGGCGAAATGGACAGCGAGGAGTTGTCATGGAAGTATTACCGGAGAGAGGTCCGACACGTATCATCTCGGTCGTTCCAGGGGAATGGTGGGGGGCTTCCTCAGACACCCGTCGCAGGGTTTTAGGGCTTGCGGGTTCAGAGTAGATTGAAATCGATGCCATATTAATCAGTCGATCGAGAACTACAGTCTGGAGTTTCTTCTGTTTGATGTATTGCGCTGTTCTGGTCGACTTTGTGGGTACTACGTTTTGAAGACGATTCTGCAGAGAAAAGATTATTATCATTATTAAAATAATTATCATTTTTATTATAATCATCATCATCATCATCATCATCATCATCATCATCATCATCATCATCATCATCATCATCATCATCATCATCATCATCATCATCATCATCATCATCATCATCATCATCATCATCGTCGTCGTCGTCGTCATCATCATCATCATCATCATCATCATCGTCATTATTATTATTGCAACCGCTTCTGCTGCTGTTTCTGCTGTAGCAGCAGCAGCAGCAGCAACAACAGCCACCACCACCACCACCACCACCACCACCACCACCACCTACTACTACTAGTACTACTATTACTACAACTGCTACTACTACTACTACTATTTCCACTACTACCACTACTACTACTATGTCTGCTACGATGAATTTACGATCATTTTTAACTCGCGCAAGGTCACACAGAGTTTCAAATCTTAGACGTCATTATTCATCCGCCAGGTGAAGAACAGTTAGATATCCAGATGTTTGAAAACCAATGAAAAACACTGCGTTTTGAGGCGCTATTTTAAAATGAAGAGTATAAGGTAACCGAGGTTTATTTGTTCCTACCGTTTCCTTGGTCGAAAGGGAATCATTTCTTATTTTCCCGTGTTTGTATTAGACTGTAGTCGACTTATAGAAAGCCTTTGTTATCGAAAGATGAGGTTTTGTCGAATCGCGTGTAATAATTATTCACCCAAACTTTGTTGACGCTCTACAACCATGACGTAATCGCTAAGGTCTGAAATGATACGTCATAGATGATGACGTCATTTGAACTGAAAAAACGTCTTAATTGTCAAATTTAATCATTGCAAATAATAAATAATAATTCTTTTTATTGTAAGTATCAAACTATCATTTTCTGATGTACGCGCTGTTTCCTCATGCCTTGTATAATTGTGCAATCAAGTTAAGCTAATTTTGTGAGCTTTTGGATGAGCTTATATATGTTTCACAATGGGATTAATAAAGGTGTTCATACTAATTGACTTATACATTGTGTTAGTGATGCTAAAAGTTCTTAGGATGCTAAGGAGGTCAAGGCACCAAGTCTCTAGACCTTCAGATCTCGACTAAAAACTCGTCTTTTCCTGGACTCGACTGATTTCGTCGGATTCCATTCTTGGAAATTGAAAATTGGAATTTGGAATTTGGAATTTTCGCTTTGTAGCGAACAGCGACTGATGTCGTGAGCAATGAGCATTGTTACAAGGCGCTACAGGGGCTCATAGCTAAGATTAGATTAGATTAGATTAGATTAGATTAGAATAGATTAGATTAGATTAGATTAGAATAGATTAGATTAGATTAGATTAGATTAGATTAGATTAGATTAGATTAGATTAGATTAGATTAGATTAGATAAGATAGATTAGATTAGATTAGATTAGAATAGATTAGATTAGATTAGATTAGATTAGATTAGATTAGATTAGATTAGATTAGATTAGATTAGATTAGATTAGAATAGATTAGATTAGATTAGATAAGATAGATTAGATTAGATTAGATTAGATTAGATTAGATTAGATTAGATTAGATTAGATTAGATTAGATGGAACATCGTTCGTCTGGCTGCATAGCACAATTTTGACTTATATAGTCATGCTTCGATGTGCGCCACTGTGGTAGTTAGACGGAGTGATTGTCCGGCATCTGACCACAGCCAGTGAATGTATGTGGACACCAAACAGTTTACCAGAAGAATGGACCAAAATGAGCGCTCTATAATAATAATAATAATAATAATAATAATAATAATAATAATAATAATAATAATAATAATAATAATAATAATAATAATAATAATAATAATAATAATAATAATAATAATAATAATAATAATAATAATAGCAACATTTGTAAATTTAATACACAGTCGAATTTTGTGCATAATAATAATAATAATAATAATAATAATAATAATAATAATAATAATAATAATAATAATAATAATAATAATTTATCCGAATTAATCTGCTATTCTATCTACACAAATCTCTGCTAACATTGTACAGAACGCCTTCTACAGCAGTTGCCCAAGGCGCCTCTTCCCTACCCGCATCCGTCCCTGACTTCCGTTCCTCTCCTCCGCTCTGATTACAGGAAGCACCGCTAGGCGGAGCTACTAATTACCAGATGGCAGCAGATAGACTGCAATCATCTTCGTCAGGTGTCGCCTCTTCGGCCGCCAAACCCTACAAGACGATGCGGTCGAATGATTTATGGCTTTTCGTCGCCTGGTTAGGTCACTGGACCATGACGGTTACCATGGAGACGATTGTCGCGGGCGTCCGAAGCAGACGTAATAGGTGTCCTAGCGACCCAGCTGAACGAGAGTTTGTAACTGCATATTAATTATATATATATTTATATAATATATACATAATTATATATAGGGCCTACACACATATATACATAAATTTATATGCATTAATATACAAAGATGAATATATATAGGCCTATAACAGTGTAGTTATTATTTGTATATGACGATACGGCGCTATGTAACACAGGTCAGGCAGGTCACACACATAGCACAAACGCACACACGTACACACACATACACATGCATACACACAGACACACTCACAAACCTACACACACATAGACACACCTACACAAACACACACACACACTCACACACACACACGTGCTCATATTATATATATATTGCGAGTCTGTCACACTATTTGCTACACACACATACACACACGCACACATATATACATATATAAACACATATATAAAAATACATATATATATGCATATATATATATATTATATACACATATTTCGTGTTTGATATCATTTTTGAAAACATGTATACATACTGTGCAATTACAAGCATATAGTTGTAGGTGTACATTATAAATGTCTTCAAGGCATAGTTGTGTATTTTGCTACTGCCTACCTGTAATACAGGTGTGTCCGTATAGTATGCTTAATGTACAGGTGGCCTGTGTTGGCATTTACGATCTGCTTAGACCGCTACCTGCCATCGGCGTCTTCTTAAGTGGCAGGTAAGTTATGATGACTCACGTTTGATGTCTGCCGCCAGGCCTTTGTCACTTGCCGCCCTCGTCGTCGCCTTCCCCCTCCTTCTAGTCTCGTTATCCTGAAGGCCTCTTCGCGGTTTCCCTTCCTACATCGAAGCCTGGTATTCCTTCTCCTGCCTCTGAAACTCTGCTTCTGGCGCTCACACTTGTTACGATGGTGATGTAACCAGCGGGTTGGGTCTGTGATGCCTGACCATTGTGGGCGTGAAACTGCTGTGAGGACTCCTTGAAACGATCTTGGGCGTCTTCCTGCTCCTGCTCCTCCTGCTCCTTCTGCTCCTCTTCTTCTTCTTCGTTTTCTTCTTCGTCTTCTTCTACTTCTTGTTATTGTTCTTCATCTTCTTTTTCATCATCTATTTGTTCATCGTCATCATCATCAGCATATTCTTCTTCTTCTCCGTCATCATCATCATCTCCTTCTTCTTCAATATCATCATCATCATCATCATCGTCATCGTTATCGTTATCGTTATCGTCATTGTCATCGTCATCGTCGTCGTCGTCATCATCATCATCATCATCATCATCATCATCATCATCATCATCATCACCACCACCACCACCACCATCATCATCATCATCATCATCGTCGTCGTCGTCATCATCATCATCATCATCATCATCATCATCATCATCATCATCATCATCATCATCATCAACAACAACAACAACATCATCATCATCTTCTTCTTCTTCATCTTCTCCTTCTTCTTCCTCATCATCGTCAACACCTTCTTCTTCCACGGTGCATTCTTCTTTCATATTCGTCTTCATCTTCGTCGTTATCTTCTTCACATTCATCTTCATCTCCTTCAAATAGTCCTCCGTCTTCATCTGTCTGTATATTTGTCTGTCGGTCTGTCTGTCTTGAAGTCATTTCCCTCAATCTTCCTCTATTTACGTCTGAGTAATATCCTAGGAGGCGTGCAGGTGTCGTTCCTCCTGGGCCAAAGGGAGTATAATTGAGGATTGGGGAAACGATCAATTAACCTACTTCGCCCACATATTATTTATCATTATCTATTTATTGAGCGCCACTATCTATACTGACCAAGCATCAATCGACAGCGCTGAGCAACTGTGAGGACTTGAGGAAGATACTTAATTTAATTTTAATGGTTATTCAACATTTAAAAAGCGTCACTCAGCGATTCAGAGGCGCTCCCTCCCGACCCAAGTCAGTACTATCACTAACAAATAAAATGTACTTCAGGCGTTTCCGGAACAGAGGAAGAGAAAGGCTGAGGAGCTCAAGCCGCAGTTCTTGCGGAAGATGGTTCCAGCTAG